>JAEKOY010000339.1:0-26234 GCA_021234595.1 Delia radicum
CATAAAATAATGATACAGTCAGGGAACTTCTGCCTTAAAAATATGTAGTTGTTTGGATTGTAATACAGTTTCTTTGTTTTTAATGTAAATGTCAGTCATTTGTAGAACAAATTTAACTTTTTACTAACTTTGTAGTTCATTTAAAAAAACAAACCACATCAAATGACTGTTTTATGATTTTACATCATATCTTACAGTAGTTTTTTGTTATTTACAAAAATAAAAAAAAGTAAATGTTTGTTTATTTTTTCCTAACATGTGGTTCATTTTTACTACAATTGTTAGTAATTTTTTGAACAGTAAAAACAAATGACAAATGTAGTTGAATTTAATGAAATGTTAGTCGTCCTTTCTACAAGTGAAATTTCATTTGTTTTTGACTACAATTGCTGTCGTCTTTACCTACATAATATCATTAGTGTACCGTTTTCGCTTTCCATACATAGTCTGCTTTCGAAATACTATCGTCATGACCGGCGATTAACGATATAGCGAATGATATCATAATCTATGACAATAGTAATATCAAATTTTATATTTAAAAAATACATAATCGCACATGTCCCTACTTAGAACGGTTTGCAATTAGAACAAATTTGTGAAATCAAACGAAATTGAAATTTGGTGTTCTCAAATCCTAAAAGCTTTTTCGAAATTATTATCGAAGTGCCAAAAACATAAACAATACAGCCAAAAATACAATAAAATCAGAAATAAGTAAAAAAAGTTAAAATTTTTTAATATTAAGCAGCATTTTTGACCCTAAATTGTAATTTATTAGAAAAAGGGCATTCATTTACTTTCGACCAGGCTTTTTACACGAACTAAAACGAATAAAACTAGGGAAAAACGTTCTGAATTAATTGCAAGAACACCGAAAAATTCTAAAATTTTCACTTTCGCTCTGATTAAAAGCCGGTAAACAGGGGGTGAATATACCGAACCACTAAATATTTCACTATATCAGGTATTTATTTTAAATTTTATACAAAAAAAAAACACATACATACTTTTAACAATTTTAAAATGAACACATTGCATGGATTATAAGTGTACCCGCAAAAAAATATAGGTGAAGTTAATAAATTATAAACCTCCAAAAAAAACATCCCAAAAAATTCCATAAAATCCCGAAAATGTCCGGGATTTCAGAAGAAAAATCCCTGGATTCGTGATTTACTAAATCCTAAAAATTTCGGGATTTATCTTTAGGCATTCCTACACAGAGAGAATCTTTGGATGAGATTTAATGAAATTTTTCACTAAAGTATTGAAGTTTTCTTCACAATGTGAAAGAAAAATTTTTTAAACTTCATGAATTTTAATGAAACTTTTTTTTAATGCAGCTTTTTCATTAGTCGTATGCAATTTTTAATAAATAATAAAAAGTTTGTCATTAAATTGAGTTCCAATGACAATTCATAGATATAATGCAAAAATTCATTAACATCATGCAAATAATTCTCTTAGTGTATTCACAGTAGGGTATTCAATTTACTCGGGTTTGCTTTGTTCGAGTAATCGAGTAACTCGATTTTGAGGTTTTAAATTTACTCGAGTAGGCGAGTAAGATTTTAAAATTGCTCGAATAACTCGAGTGACTCGAACAATTTTAATACTTTAATTTTATTTTCCAAAAACTCACATTTTTGTTAAGTTTTCATATTTTATTAGTACTAATATACATAGACATATATAAAATTAACAAATTAATTAAAAATCTTAGTAAAAAGTATATATAAAAGAGAAAACATTTGCTAAGATCATTTATATTGCGACAGTTTTGTCTCAGTACACTCAAAACAAAAGCGTTATTATATCAATGAATTCTTTATAAATGTGGTGAAATCTTCATTGATTTTCTTTCAATATAACTGGTTCATAAATATGTATTAAACTTTTTATAAAAATATTTGTAAGGTGATCCGTTTTGTAATTTCACTCAGACTTGACACAGTTTTGTTATATAAGTGTGTTAGTACTAAACGAAAAAATAGTCCATTTTGTCCTATCATTTTGGGATTTTGAGATATGTAATTTTTCTAAAAAAAATTATAAAAAAGTTTTGAAACAACTTTCATGAATATTCAAGAAGATTTTCATCATATTAATGAAAACTTCATTACTTCTATATGTAAATTTTAATATGTGGAAATTTTGCGTAGGACCGCTATGAATTTCCATATAGGGCTTCTAAAATTGGCTTGTTACAACGACATAAAAGGGACCAACAAAAGTTTTTAGTAAATGACATTTAAAATTCCTTTTTGAAAATATAGTATTTATATGTAGTTTCTTTAGATCAAATGGCAACTAAATTAAAAAAAAAAAATAATGTTTGATCCCACTTTTAACCCTCAAATCCGCACCAATAATCTTAGAACTTGTTTCTTTAAAAAATATCCAAGTTTCTTCGATATCGGAGTTTTTCGCATTAAGTTCTTCGTTTTCCGTAATATAATTTCTTTAACAGTGCTCACTTAATATAAAAACACTTAACATTTAAATATTCACTATAACAGTCACATTATTTTATACAAAATATTAAAAAATATAAAATAGTTCGTATTTTTAAATTACTCGAGTTACTCGATTAATAGACCAAAATTGTTCGAGTTATTCTTTACTCGAAATTGGCCACTTCGCATTACTCGAACAATTGTTCGACATCATTTCATCGATTAATCGAGTAACGGTTAACCGATTGAATACCCTAATTCACAGTCCTACACGGGCATCATGTGGTTGGTCTTGACATTTTTTCCTTGTTTTCTTTTCTTTTTTTGTTAACTACTAGTACTATAATTTAACCAAAAGGCGTGAAAAATAATAAAATCTTGTTAAAAACATAAAAAAGTAAAAAAAAACAACAGAATAAAAAAAATGCTGACCCTTAAATGCGGTTAAAAATAATTGCATTTTTATGTGTATTAAATGCAGTTCTTGGTGTTGAAATGGAAAAAAGAACACAAACGGAATTTCAAAAACAAAACAGAAAATAAGGACAAATGCTCATTAACAAATGCCAACCAAGTTACCAACCGAGCACCATACACAGGAATCTAATAAAGAAATGGAAAAAAGGACAAATTGGTGGTTTTAACACAGACATCTACTAAAAAACAAAGTGGTTAAAATAATTCAATTTAAACGAACGAATGATTTTTTATACAAGATTTTCTAATATAAATTGTTTTTAAGGAATTTTTCATTTAAAAATGTTAAAAAAAACCCCAAATTAAATAATTTTGTTAAATCCTTAACCACCATATAATTTTCATACGATAAAATAAGTTTTTGTTGTTGTTTCCTCTTTGCCTGGAAAACCATACTTGACATTCTAACTTTCAAGGTAACACACGGAACAATTGCCACAATATGTGTGCAGATGAACAAAAAAAAAGTATCGTTGTTAGCATGTGATTGTTAAAAAGCACATTGTTGTAACAAAAAGGATCTATTTAGTCTACACCTTGATTCTTGCTTCTTTTCTGTGATTATGTGTGGAGTACACGCATGTCTCGCTGTGATTTTAGATACTTATACGTGCTTGGAATTAATAATTTCGTAAAACTTAAAAGTGACAAAGTTTTTTATTAAAAGTTTTTGAGAAAATCTTGTTTTTTTTAGTAAATTTTGTTGAAATTTGTATTAATTTAAAAATTATTGAAAATTGGATTAAAAAAATAAAAAATTCCAAATGTGAGAAACATTGAGGTTTGAAATTTTGTATGGCAAAAATAAAATACAAAACAATGGGATTCGAAGCAAATTATTCCTATTTTCAAATAAAACTCTTTAAAACAAATCGTTATTCTGGTTTAAGAGATATGACAGTTTTACCAGGCATGCAGGTCAAAAGATGTTAGGAAATTCGAAATGAACAATAATTAAATCTATTTACATTTTATTTCGTAGCTTTACCGACTATCCCCTATAGGGAATGGGACCGGTCCTGCGTGTGCCACAGGATCGGTCCCTTAGTGCCAGAGACCGGTCCTCTGCTAAACCCTACCCTATGTAAACAACTGTCAACTTTAACATGGGCTTGTCATAGGAGGGGGTCATTTGTCCTGCTTTAAACCACATAGTGGCATGCCACAGGACTAACCAAAGATGGGCATAAAAAATAAACGAAAACTAAACAGCTTCCAATGGATAAAATTCTGGCCAACGGGCTTTTTCTTGTTAATAAGCATTCTGGTTAAGTGGTATGTCCTCCCTTTACCAGTCACAGGATTGATAATTTTAGGACAGTTGACACTGCTTAACCCACTTCAGTATTAAATTATACCAGTCCTGTGATAAGTCCTTCTTTATCCAGTCACTTTAAGGTCAATTGACTCCTCATTCCCCATATGGTCGGTTCTAAGGGTAGACAAAAAATTTGGCGCAGCACTTGACAGTTGCTTTATTTTCCAAAGTCTAAAAATTACCATTTCCCAGATTTCTCCATTGACCATATCTGTAATGAAAAATTATAATGGATCTGAAAACTTTGTTAAATTTTACTTCTTAACTCTTCTGTTTGTGAGAAGGTTCATGTAGAAATATTTTATTTTTAAGCTCTCACAACTCCTTAATGTTGTATGTGTTAAATACCCGAACCGTACATGTATTCGAAAAAAAAGTGTGCTGAATTGATTAAAGCTGGTTTTTAAGCGAATAGTTTACATTTTATTGAGGTTTAAGCCGTCTAGCACGTGGATTAGTGAAAAGGTCCCTACGGTCCTTGAAGAAATCGCTAATGAGTTTCGTTTAATTGTGTTTTTTTTTAATTACCTGTATTTCTTTTTTCAATTGAATGCTTACAACAGCGATTTGTATGCCAAAACAAGATTTTTATACGACGAGGTATACGAGCAAGAAAAGCAACAAACAAAAACAGTAAAAAAGGTTCAAAAGTTTTATAAACCAAACCATATAACTATTCTTTTTAGTTTAAACGAGCTTAAGTTCATTTATTTATTAATTATTTATTTCCAATATTTCGTCTCCACATTGGGTGACTTCTTCAGGCAACAAATATTACAATTCGAAAAACTAGTTTTAATAATTAAAAACTTATATACATGTGGCACCCTAATAAAAATAACATTGGTACCAACTACCAATGTAAACACTTGTAGAGTACCAAGTATTTGTTAGTTTTACTTGCCTAACAACCACCATTTCAACTAAAGTTTATTCTCTTTCTTCTTTTATCGGTGCGTGTGTTAAGTCGTTCGACCATCATCATAATATTAAATTAAATTCAACTACTAACCTTTAAAAAATATTACAGCCATATTCAAAAAAAAATGTTAATTTTGGTTTAAAGAACATATTAGTTAATAAGCACTTTACGCTTAATAACCTTTTTGTAAAAATTTGTATACAAAAACCTATATTAGTTAATAATGACTTTAAGAATTTTTTTAGTTTAAGACTGGTAACACCGTTTTATGCACTTGTCATTTCAATTCTAGTAATGCAAAAAAAATGAATATTATTTTTATCCGTAACCGTATTTGAAAATTATTTTACCTATCTATAGACTAAAATGAAATATTTTTCTATAAAAAAAGAATTTTTTGCTTTCATTTTATTCAGCAATATATGCCCTTATTCTATATTTTTTTTACATTTCTGTTATTGTACAGAAAAGAAAACGTTAACATACAAATTTTGTATTCTGTATCATTTATAACGTTACAAATGTTATTTTTTACTTTACTTACGTCTTGTCACTTTTAAAATTTTTTAGAATGACCAGATACAAATATTGTTTCAAATTCAGAGTAGATAAAAGTGTAAACTTGTTCAGAAATATTTTAATTTCACTATATGGTAACATGATTTTTTCAACATTGAATGGCAACAGCTTTTATTTGTCAACAAAAAATAATAAATTTGTCAAATAAAAACAAACACATTAGTGAAAAAAAAAGAATACCAAAATGTTTTCGGTGGTTGGTATTTTTCAAATTGAATCCCATGAATTTAATATAGAAAGGAGACGTTTAAGGGACAATCCAATCCATTAGACCTTCCAGACACAGAGTAAGTAAGACTGCTTAATGGTTTAAATTATTTTTAACGTGATTATTATTTATACTGTTTTAAGATTTGGAAAACATTTCCGGGTAAATAAAAGCATTTTTATATTGCTTATGGATGAAGTCTCGCCACATCTTAAGCAACAGCGTCGCAAAACTTTTGTACCGGCTGTGTTAAAGCTTGCTGCTTTTTAAACTTTTTGGCAACTGGTGCCTATCAAACTGGAGTAGGAAGTAGTTGGGTAAATACTTTTTCACAGCCCGTAGTATCACGCATTGTCTCAGAGCTGTTGGATATATTTGAGCAACATGTGTGTTCTAAGTACATCAAGCTAGAATGTAGCCGTGAAGAAGAGATGGTTGTTAAAGAATTATTTTACCAAAAATACAACATACCAGGAGTGGTTGGTTGCATTGATGGCACCCACGTCAGGATTATGTCACCGTCACCGGAACTGAAACACCACTATTACAATCGAAAAGGGTATTACAGCTTAAATGTGATGCTTGTAAGTACATTAAGATTATAATTGTTAATAAATTTACATTTAACAGCTTAAAAAATTACAGATTTGTGATCACGAACTTAAAATAAAGTTCGTAGATGCGCGTTATCCAGGAGCAAACCACGACTCATACATCTGGAATAACAGTATCGCCCATGAGTATTTTGAGTCGAAGTACCAGGCAGGAAAGATGAACACTTTTCTTTTAGGTAATACAATATTACAAGCGTCACATTTGAGTATACTAATCGTTTTGGTAATTTAAGCTTGTAGAAACCGAGGGTGTTTTAAAAAACCAACCGTGTTTCTTTTTTTAAGAAAATTGGAAAGATCTTTAAGTTTCCCTCTCAAAAATTGCCAAAGTTTAAACATATAGCCAAAATTAAATAATATTGCTAAAATTAAAAAAAATCGCCAAAATAGAACAATTTAGCTTAAACTGAAAAAAAAAATCGCAAACATTTAAAATATCGCCAAAATTGAAAAATTCCAAAAAGGAAAAATCGCAAGTTGAAAAATATAGCCAGAAAATAAAATATCTTTAAAATTTAAAAATCGCCAATATTGAAAAAAGAAATAAAATATCGTCAAAAAAATATCTAAAATTAAAAAAATTTCAACAAAAGTAAAAAATATTGCCAAAAATTAAAAATATCGCTAAAAATAAAAAATCACAAAAAAAATACCTTCAAAATTAAAAAAAGTCCCTAAAATTAAAAAAAAAACGCAAAAAATAAAAATGTCTACAGAATTAAAATATATTGCCAAAAATGAAAAAAATCGCTAAAAACTTTAAAAAAATCGTTGAAATTAGAAAAATCGCTAAACTTAAAAAAAGCAAAATTTTAATTTACCGATAAAATTTAAAAAATAAAAATAAAATTTGTAAATCTTTGCGATTTTATGTCAATTTTGTTAAATTATAGCGATTTTTATTCTCTCTGTTATACCGACTTTTTCCAGGTTTGCGGATCTTTTAGATTTTTTCACATTTGTCAATATTTTTAATTTTGGCGATTATTTTTTGGTGTTAAGGGTTTTTTTCAATATGGGCTATATTTTCCAACTTTGGCGTTTTTTTTTTTTTTAATTTTAGAAAATGTTTAACCCATTTTGAACTGCCGTTGCTTTAAACCAACACATTCTTTTAAGGTATGATAATTTTAAATAGGAGAGAGATATACTAACGCAATACAAAACATATTCAAATTTTAAGCATTGTCTACAATGCACTCAAAAAAGTTTTACAGTAAAATCTACTGAAAATGACAGTTAAAACAACTGTAATTTCAGTTTAAAAGGCGACAAAGGTAATTTCAGTTAAAACAGCTTAAAATATAGTTGTTTTTAACTGTAGGAAAACAACCAACAAATGTAATAAAAACAACTAACAATGCCGTTAAAACAACTGACAATTATACAAAAACTGACTTTAATACAAAAACGTTTGAAACTGTAAAAATTAGTAAAATCTTGTCTTGAGGTTTTTGTATGGGACCTGATCAGGTAGTCACAAGGGACGTCAGCAGGACATTTCCAACTGGGACAGTTAGAAAGAACTGTTTGAAATTTTTACTTTGCTTTTAAGTAGAATGCAGGATATACAATTTTTATTATAATTGAAAGAAATGTTTTTCCATTAGATTCTACTACGGTATATTCTACTGTAAAACTTTTTTTAAGTGTAAAATTCATTTTAAACCAAAATTTTTAATATCATATTTCAGGACATTCGGGATATCCTCTTCAACCCTATCTTTTGACTCCGTACCGTAATCCCAGGCAACGGTGTGAAGAAAAATTTAATGATGCACATATAAAGGCCCGTAACTGTGTGGAAAGATGTAATGGAGTGCTAAAAAACCGATTCAGAAGTATTATAGGGGAGAGAGGATTACACTACAGCGCAGACAAATCTATTCAAATTGTTAATGCCTGTTGCGCGCTCCATAACATTTGTATTGTGCATAACTGCGACATTGAAATTGATCCCAATTGATTACAGATGATGAGGATGACTATGTTGAAAATGAAAACTCCAACAGTCAACGATCTGTTGCAATAAATATAAGAAATTTAATAGCAAATGCATTGTAAAACGTTTAATAAATTGTTGTTATTAGTTAATATTATTAATTCTTCTTAATTTCTTTTATAGTTTTTGAATTTTAAGCAGATCTCAAAAGAAAAATTTTACAATTACTAAATGACAGTTGTTTGTGTAGTAATCAGTAGTAGTTGCTTTTAACTGTTACTAAGGTTTTGTTATATGATACTACCGGACAGGCCCGCCAGACTTCTAGCATGCGGTCCAAGATTTTTTGGCACTAAAGATAAAAACATATCGAGGGCTTATATTAAAAATTGTCATCAGCTATATAACTTATACTTTGTATATATTTTACTTTAAAGTACTTCTTTGGTACTTTTTTTGGAAAAAGTATTTTTTTTTTTTGAAAAAGTATTTTTTTTAAAAAAAAGTACCTTTGTGGAAAAAGTATTTTTTTGAAAAAAGTATTTTTTTTGAAAAAAGATTTTTTTTTGAAAAAAGTATTTTTTGAAAAAAGTACCTTTTGTTTAAAAAGTACATTTATAGAAAAGTACTTTTTTTGTTAAAAAGGCTACTTTTATATGGAAGGTGCCACACCCTATTGTCCGATGAAGATCTTATATGGTATAAAGTAATTTCTGGTGTAAGCAATAAACGTAAGGTCCATCTTTCGAGAATATCGGTTCAGTAGTTTGGGCCCGACAGACAAACAAAAGGATTTATAATATTAATAAGCATATGGCATAACAACTATTTTTACAGTTGTTTCCAAAAACAACAAAAAAAAAAATAATGTAATTTTTGACAGTTATTTGAAGCAGTTCCTCAAAAAATGGTGTAAACAACTACCAAAATCGTAAATGCATTAAAACGTCATGTCTTTAGCATCTTTGGAATTTTGACTTTGAGATTTAAGCAAGATGATGGAAATAAAATTTGTTTTTGTAATTGAAAGGAAAAATTTTTTCTGATTCTCAAAAATACTGTTGAAAACAGTAGTCTTTACTTATTTTAGCAGTTGTTTAAAAAATTTTTGTAGTGGTAACAGTTAAAAACAACTACATTTTAGTTGTTTTAACGGTAATTGCCTTTGCAGAAATAACAGTTGTTTTAACTATCTTTTTTACTGTAAAACTAGCAGTGTTTTTTTATTAGCAGAAAGTACTATTTTAAAAGAAAACAATTTGATAAACAAGTTATTTTAATATTTTTTCATTAATTTTATGAACAGTTAAAAATATTTTATTTCAATTTCTCTTGCAATACATTAACCAACTGCAATAAAATTGAGTTTTGTGTGTTAACAGCATCAATTAATATTTTTTGATTGTTTACGGTTTCTTCAAGAAGAGCAATTGTTGTAGGTTTTATTTTCGGTGCAGAAGTTTCATGAGTTTTTCTTTGATTTGCAGATTTATGTGTAGTGGACTGTTGGGTAGTTAAACGTCGTTTATTTGGTGGTTGTAGAGAAGAGCTATACATTGTTTCTTGAGATGATTCTTTAGTATTAGGCTGACAAACTGAAGATTGATAAGATTTTGGGATTGCTTCTCGAACTGTGTACTGTTGAGTTGAGTGAAAGTTTTCTAAAGCTTGTTTTGATGTTGACGGTTGTGTGGATATATCTAACTTTTGTATTGTTGGTTCTGTGTTTGATGGAGTAGTACTTTTAGGTGTATTTTTTGCGGAACACAAACCGAAAACAGCTCCTTTTGGTACAGCACTTGTTCGAATAGATAAAGATTATCTACATTTTCTTCGTACCCAGTCAATTTTCTTTCAAAGAATGGACCTCCACCAGTTTCCCTTATCGAGTTAGCGTTATCAGATACTTTTCTTTTTGTCCTTAACTTAAGGTCGGACCAGACCTTCAAATAAAAAAGAAAATTTATAACAATGTATCCATGTTTTTAAACCGACAATTTTGGCTTACTTTTTTCCATTCTGTGGCATTTCTTTCAGGTGGACCACGAGCATTAAGTTTGAAAGTTGTTTCCTCCCAGAATTTGTCGAATTTCAACTTATTTGAACCAAAAACTGGAACTCCACGACCCATGGTTGGGTTATTCATGATCTCTGCTACCAACAGGTCAAATTGTTCTCTTGTTGTCTTTTTATTTTTTGCTTCTCCAACATTTTGCACACAGCCATTCTAATTGTTCGCTTGTTTCTTTATCCTGCAAATTTTTATATAAAGCTTTTGGTTATACAACTATTTATATATTTAAAATACTTTTATTTACCATTTTGTTATTTTTAATAAAATAATTGAATTTTGTTGATAAAATGTTTTATATTTTTTGTTAAAATTCAAAATGTTATTATAGTCACTTCCAAATAGGCTATCGTCGAAATTGACAGTTTATTACATTGAATTTTGATGTAAAGCAATTCAATTTTCGTATTGATAACAGTTTTTCGATAATAACAGATTTTAGGCCTGTTAGCAACATAAACTGTAAAATAAAAATATATAGAATACAAAAAACAATAACAGTCATGTTACTACCCTGTTATCGTTAATGTTAAAGTTATAGAATAAGGGCAATAAAAAAAGAAAATAAAAACATTAATAATATCAATAATCATACATGACAATAGTTTCTTTCGAATAAAAATAAATTGATTAACCATTATTTTATTTGTTGTGCTTTTGTACACATCACTATAAGTCAAATTATATTATTACAAAAAAATTGTGGTAAATTGAGTTGCTGTTTGATTTTAATACAAAATATTATGGAAAAAAAAGAAGAACAGAAGCGAAAAAAGATCTCAAAACTGGGTTGAGGAGGGATAAGGTAAGTTTTGTTCTGATATTTGTTTTAGTTTTTGTGTTTAAGTGTCTAAAATTAATCATTTTTATTGCATTTACTATTGTGTTAAAGATGCTGCTGCAAGAGCTCATCAAAAAAAATGTTAAAGCCATCGAAAATAAAAACACCGACACCAACACTAACCAGCTAAGAAGAGGGCTTGGATAGAAATAGAGGAGAAGTACGTACATATAAAACAATGTATTAAAATTACTACAAATTGTAAAATAATGTTTCTTCTAGTTTCAACAGTTTATGTATGGGTGGCCACCGGAATATAATTCAGCTGAAGACCCAATGGGTAGCAACAAAAGTTGAAGCGCGTAAAAAAGTTGCTACCCATCGTAAAGAAATTTTAAAAACTGGTGGAGGTACACAACCCAAGGAGCTAGACGTTAGTGGCAACGACATAAGCGTTTGGCTTCCAAACGAATTTGTCGTTGACAGAAAACGAATTTGATTCTGATGCGATTGAAGAGGTAAGTTAAAACTGTCCCGAAATAATTATTTACATATATGTACATTATTACATTGCATACGTTAACATTTTGTTTACATCTATTCGTACATATTAATACTGATATTCGCATTAGATTTTGATGGAAGACGAAGGCTGTAGTTCGAGTGGGGTTGTTCAGGAGATTATAAGTCAAACAACCCAAGAGGTACGTTAAAACATACATACATACTTAAAACATATATTTTTTTTATCTTCAGTTTTTATTTTTAATTATTTAAAGGTTTTTGAAGAACCTGAAACAACAGCAACTCCAGAGTCCATACAAAGTAAAGATTGTGTTCCACCAAGAGACAGAACTATATCACAACAATCCTCCAAACAAAAAAAGGTGCGTAGGTACACTGCTTGACTATTTTTGTATATACATACATATGCATACTTATACATTTTTCAAATTACAAATTAATTCCAATTGTTATTTTGTTTTTATATAGAAAATACAAAAAGAAGATACAATAGTACTTCGTACAATATATCAAAATTGACAGAGTTTGATATGGAGTGCAGAAGAGAGTTACACGAACTGCGAGTGGAGGCAGAAGAAAAAAAAGAATTCGTAATTTAGATAGGGAGTTCGACCTAATCGAATTAAAATAGCGTCCCACAAAACAATAATAATAGTAAGTATTTGAATATAAAAAAATGTATGTATCTACTAGTTATACATTTTACATATATACATAGACTGTCTATTTTTGCAAGTACATGCATACCTATACATACATATGTACATATGTAAGTATTTTTTACGTTTAACAAAAGACAAATGTATGTAAATTGTTGCTTTTTTCGCGCTTTGCGAAAACTTTATTTATATTTAATATATTCGTATGTACAATAACCCAATCCACTATCTTGTGCAAATGGTCCTGCATCGTAGCATTTGCCACATGGTATAGTAAATTCTAAGCCATTTTGCAAATGTGACGATGCAAGACCAATTGCACAAGATTGTGAATGGGCTTATACATATATTTCTTTACATTTAATATTGACTTTTCTTTCAGATAATAAGAATCAAGAATAATTTTTAATTTTTTTAATTACTAATTTGTTATGTTTTTTTGATGGCTTTATTTTTTGTTACATTAACATTGTTTATTAATACAAACAAAGTTTTTTTTTATGTTAAATGAATTACATTAAACTTGTTTATTGTTAAAAATTAATCAAAATAAAATAAAAAACTTTTATTTAAATAAAAAAAATGTGTTATTTCAATATTTGTTTTACATATACATATGTAAGATGTTGTTTTAAGGTTATTAGAAATGTTTTTCAATAAAGCTCCTCAATATAAGATTTTCTCTCCTTGCAGACGTCGATACTTCAATTAGGTTGTTTTGTGGGTGGTTCTTGTATTTCTTCCTCGTCTAAGATTAAATCATCTTAAAATAATGTTTACTTAGAAATAATATTTAAAAGTTTCATTTAACAAGGTTTACCTGGCACCAAATCTTTTTCTTCTAAAGCGATGTTGTGAAGTACAGCCAGGGCAATTATAGCTGTTTTGATATTTGCAAAACTTACGGTCATTTCATCAAGCAAGCACCGAAATCTCTGTTTCCAAACACCGAAGCATCTCTCTACTGGATTTCGGGTTGCAATATGGGTGATATTATAGCTTACTTCTTTAGCGTTTTTAGGCCGAAGAATGGGAGTAAACAAGTATGGTGTTAGCTTGTATCCAGAATCGCTAAGCAAACGACCTTTAAATTCTCCGTTTTCAAAACGTTCTTTTATTGTGGACTCGTTAAAAATCCGACAGTCATGAGTACTGCCCCTCCATCTTGCCACTATGTCCTGAATTTTTAATTGCGCATCACAATAACCTGTGTGCACATGAATCAAATAAAATGTTATTATAAAGATGTTTTTCATTTTATTACCTGTACATTAAGCGAATAAAACCCTTTTCGATTTATGTAATATTGAGCTAAATCACCACCAGTTTTTCTTATTCTGATGTGAGTTCCATCAATTGCCCCAATAACAGTGGGGAAGTTGCGAATTTCTTTAAATTGTTTTTGCAACTTTCACTTCATCTTGCACGGTAGCAGGCATTTTGATTTTATCGTTTGCTAGTTTGGCGATAGCTCGAGCCACTTTTGCACAAATTCTGCTGACCGTTGCTTGAGATAGGCCATGTATGTCGCCAGCATCGTCCTGCACCTAAAAATCGAATTTTTTTCTACTTAAAATACGCTCTTATAAATTGCAAACTTACTTCTCTTCTGCCCCACTGCGCAAGGCTACCAATACCTGCAATTCTGCCGATGTTCCACATCCTCTTCTGTCCAATGAAATATCATTTTTTATTAAATTTGTTATGTTTTTTACGGTTTGCTTATTAAACCGATATTTCTTTTTGAATTCGATGTCAGGAAGGGAAAACGGATCAGGCCTATCTTTATAAATCCTTTGGCGTCTGCAGTTGGATATTTGCGTTAAAAATCTGTTAAAATAGAAGACAAGTCAAAACCTACTTACTTTTTTTTTTATATCATAATACTTACCATTCGTTCTATAAAAATTGTAAAATGTATATTTTTATTATTTTTTAATTTTCTCCAAGTTTGCTGTCTTTGTAATATTATTAATTTAGGTTAAAGTAGGGTTGAAGGTACTTTAAAATTCTTACTTTTAATATTGAGTTACAAAAGTATTTAAGACTAATAATTGTTTTTGAATAATACTTTAACGATTTTTACTTAATAAGTCTTCGTAAACCTTTAGTAACTTTTTTTGAATAAGGCTGTTAAACTTTAAATAAATAGTTTTGTTTAAATAAAACACTGCGTTTTACTTAGGTAAATCTGGACAACCAATTTACCAAATACATATAATAAATTTATTATATGTATATAAAGTTTTTAATTATTAAAAGTAGTTTTTCAAATTGTAATATTTGTTCCCTGAAGAAGTCACCGAATGTGGAGACGAAATATTGGAAATAAATAATTAATAAATAAATGATCTTAAGCTCGTGTAAACTAAAAGGATGAATTAGCACTGTTTTTGTAATGTATAATTAGATATGACACAAATCCACAAATAGTGTAATATTCAAAAAAAGTATTTAAAATTAGATAAAACGATATCTTGACCTATTCACAGTCATATGTAAAGATATATCGTTCCATACAAAAAAAAAGCAAATCTTTTATATATAAACCAATATTTTTTCACATTTTTTCAGCCATCAGACTTGGCTGTATATTGGTAGGTCCCGAATTTAAAAAATGTTGCGAATTTTGTCACGTACTAAAACGATGAGCTGTTTATGAATAAAAACCAAACATTTTTTGATGGTTCTTATAGTTGCTACCCGCGGACTTTGTAGAATATTTTTAAAATGTTTGGACAAAGTAGAGCGTAAAGTTTTCACAATGCTGAGCATATTATGGGAAAAAAGATTTATAAAATTTCCATGGATTAACTTTGGTCCACCACATCATAAGTAATTTTATTTATACCTTGTTTTAAATTGGAAGATGTAGTACTCTATGGATATTTTATAAATATATTTCCAAAAATATGCTCAGCATTACCAAACTTTTGAGTACAATTTTGTGCAAAATCAAAAAAGTACAGGTAGCGAACTATAAGTATTTTCGATTTTCATCCAATCATATACAAAAATGTAGTGCAATTTTACCAGACTAAAACTCGGATCTAATTATATTTAGATGTATCTGTTCTCATACAGTCATATACTATTATAGCAGGTCAAAATCCGAATACTATACTATCTGATTTTAATATACTTATACACTCACAATACTTTGTCCGTAAGACTACTGAATACACATTAAATTAACTGAAAATCAGTTAACAACAGGACTACTTACTTTTTCGTTTAAAATAATAGTATTTTTAAGTTTATTTTCAACTGTAGAAAAATTAATAGACAAAATCCATAAAAACAATAGATTTTCGTTTATTTCAATGCTAAATATAATATAACAACTTTTTGTTTTAAATAGAAAATTTTAACTGAATATTTTAACTACTACGGAAAGTCCGTTTTTTTGTTTATTTTGTTTATTGAATAACGGACAGAAAGTAAAAAATAAATTTCTTTTTTAATTTAACTGCATATTCCATTGAAACAACTTAACCGATTAAACTTTTAAATAACTGTTGATTTTTTATGGAAAAGTTCTTGTGAGTGTATCTATTGGTATCAGTTTAGATATAAACTAATACAATTAAATACAAAACTATAAGATCTAATACAATTCTATAGGGAAATAATTCAAATAAAATTATACTGGACATTTATGTGATTGCATCAGATTAGATCTAACCTAATACAAACAGATACAGTTATATGGGCCCATATTTTTTTAATCAAGATGAGAATTTCGTACAAAAATCTAAATATTTTTCGACCAATGGAGTACCCACTCTGAATTTTCGATATGTTTTACAAGACAACATGATAAATTACTACAAATTGTTTAAGAAAATCAAAGATATAGTTTTTAAAATTTTGTGCGAAAAAAACGGCTTTTTTCATTTTTCTTTTTCCAAACAGAGTATCTAAAAGTAAGAAGAACCAATCTTTCATATGAGGTAAGATTTGTAAAAATCAGATAGAAACTTTAAAAGTTAGAGCAGTTTAAACATGAGGTATTTCTCTCAGGGCTGAAAAAAATACTGATATTTGAACCACTATTCAAGTGGTTGAGTTTTTAAAAACTCAATACAGCATAGGAACGTTGAATATCGCTGTGTTTATTTTCAACGATATCCGCAGTCAAAATTTACGTATCGAAAATTTCTGAAATGACTCAAAAACACCTAATAAGATAAAATATTAGAAATTTAATATTTAAATTAAATTAAACTGATTTATGTATATTTGAAAAACAAAAATAAACATGAACAGACATTTACACATACACACTTTAATAAATTTGTAAAAAACATACATGCACACTCACACACACACACATGCTTTATATAACTACCTACGATTTAAATAAATTAAATTATTATTTATCAACACTTGTAAAGTGTTCAATTTACACATTTTAATGCATTTAATGTTCTATATTTATAGAAACACATACATACACTCACAATATTTTAACAGTAACTGATTGTAGTTTATTTAAAAAGTTATCAGTAAACTTAGTTTTTTAAGGAGTACCATGTTGTAAAACAAGTACTTCCAAATCATGACTGCTTTATTTTTTATAAAAATTCTTAATCCAAATATAACAATTACAAAGTCAAAGACTACTATTAATTTATAAGTCAAAGACTACTATTAATTCAAGATACAAGTAAAATATTATAAAGTATTTTATAATGCAACATCTTCCTTTTTTTTTTTTTTTTTTTTTTTTTTTTTTTTTATATAAAACTTAATTTAATTAAACCTAATTTATTAAATAATTTAATTTCTAATGTGAACAAAAAAAAATAATTTAATAATTTTTTTTTTTCTTTTTTTATGATAAATACATTTAACATAACACAAAATAATGTAAAAAAAATAATATAAATTATATAATATGTAAGTAAAGCCAGAAAGAGTCTATGACCGTTTGTAATTAACGGGTTTATAAAGTTAGTTCGATTTCTTAAACGATTACTTCTACGCTGAGTGACAGTACTTTTTTCATGTTTAAAATTATCAATGGTTTCATTTTTCAAATTCATATCTGTTCTTCTGAGTTTAATATGAAAAGAATTCCTTCTGTAAGTTTGGTCGTCAATCAAACTTTTTACTATGTATGATCTGGGTGTGTTATGATATGCAATTACAACTCCAGGTATCCATTTACTTGACAAGTTATTTTTAAAAAATATATCATCCCCAATCTTAAAATCTTTTCTCTCCTTTGTATTTCGATAATAATATTTTTCAAAATTTTCTATTTTTCCCTGCATTTCCTTCCTTATAACTTGATTATTAATATTTTCAGTATTCGGTTGTAGTAATTTATCAGAAATCGGAATTTTTGTCCTAAGACGCTATATAAAAGAAGTTGTGCAGGTGAATAATTTAAATCCTTAACCGGAGTATTTCTATATTCTAACAACGCATTTAAAATTTCTTCCTTTGTATCTGATTTCCTTAGAATCTGTTTAGCAATGCCAACTGCTCTCTCAGCTAAACCATTACTTCTAGGATAATTCGGACTACTGGTTACATTTTAAAATTCCATTATTAGAAAATTCTAAACATTCATAGGAAGCAAATGGCATATTATCAGCCACTACTGTTTTCGGTATGCCAATCTCGAAAAAACTTCTAGCCACCCATCAATAACATCCGATGAAGTTTTAGATCTCAAATATAACAATTACAAAGTCAAAGACTACTATTAATTTATAAAGTCAAAGACTACTATTAATTCAAGATACAAGTAAAATATTATAAAGTATTTTATAATGCAACATCTTCCTTGTTGTCCTCAACTGGGATATCCAATGTTCTTATTATCTCCTTACCTTCGCATCCTATTTGATTCCGCAAAAGAGCAAGTTTAATAGCATCACTTAACTTTGTATTCTTTGCTGTTAGATAATCTTCAAAATCTCTTAAAAAGATTTCCCAATTCTTCGCCTTGTTACCAGACACTTTTAAATCAGGGATAGATTTTAAATCCATATTGTTAATTGTTTCAATTCGTTCAATAAATCTTAATATATATACGTATATATTTTTTTTTTTTTTTTCAAATTGTCAAATTGTCAATTGAATGATTAAATTTAAAATATTTTATTATTCTGTTTAGTTTTCTTTTTTTTTTTTTTTTTTTTAGGTCACTATGTTATTTATTTATTTTTTAGGTTTTCGACTGCGCCATGTAAAACAAGTAACTTCCAAATCATGACTGCTTTATTTTTTATAAAAATTCTTAATCCAAATATAACAATTACAAAGTCAAAGACTACTATTAATTTATAAAGTCAAAGACTACTATTAATTCAAGATACAAGTAAAATATTATAAAGTATTTTATAGTGCAACACATGTAAATTATAAAGAAATATTGTTTAAACTTGTTCTAACACTCTGTTAAAAATCGACGTATATGGATCCATATATAACACACATGCTTCATACATGTTCACATGCAACCATACATGATCCATATGTGCCAAAACCATTCCTATGTGTTCATATGAGGATATATATGTATATGCATGTGTGCATTAATGAAAATTGAGGTAATATTTACATATATGAACATATAAGAATCATATATGGTGGTATATGGGCATGCATGACCTCGAATCACTTCATATATGAGCATGAATGAATTCATACATGTTCATAAATGTATGCATATACTTATGTCGATTTTTAAACCGGGCATTTATTAAAAAAACAAACTACACATAATACTGTTTTTCTGTATCAGTTTTATTTTAATTTGAAATTTTCGTTTTACAAAATATTCTTTATTTAAACCAAAAAGTTAATTATAGTAAAAAAAAATCTCTTGTTTTTAATAAATTTGGAGTTAATTTAGTTAATTTTTTATAGTTCAAATAATATAAAATCGTTTGTTTTTACGGATTTGAGAGATGTTTGAAATTTTTTATTTTATTGTTAATAGAAAAATAAGAGAAAATCTTAATTTTACCTGATGTTGCGTTAATTTTTTAATAGTTAAACAAAACACTAAAAATACATTTGATTTAAATGAAAAGGGAGTAGACCGGGTTTTAACTATATGTTTAGTAGTTTTAAACAACATATTCCTTTGTTATTAACGACAAAATATTGTGAGTGCATTAATATGAATGTGTATCCGTGTGTAAATTTACACACATATGCAGATACCCAGCAAAAACACTCATTACCAAAAAGTGGTTATATAACGAAATTATAGCTTTGCACAACTTATTATTTGGCATTTAAACTCATTATTTTCTGTTTGGCAAGGTCGTGTTTGTAAGTAGTCACGCTTACACACTCGCTTACAAAAAAAATAGGAATATGTAGTTATAAGATTCTAAATAATAAGTGGTTACAAACATGCTTATGAAAAGTTGATTTATAAGTAGTTATTCATCTGCTAACTTTATTCCGAAAAATAATTAGTAAGACTAAAAATAGTTTGTAGTTTGAATTAACTGAAAATGTAATTTAACATATATGATATATATATATATATATATATATTATATATATATATATATATATATATATACAGTCGCTCACAGCTTATTGATGCAGTCAATAATTTTTTGAAAAAAGTAAATATGTCGAAATTTATTGCATTTTAAAGAAAAACGCATACTCTATTTCAAAACATTATTCTCAGTATTATAATTAAAAATAAACAACAACAAAAAATTACACTCACGAAGATATACTAACAAAACAATTAATGTTCTCATTTAAATCTGTTCACAGCTTAAATGATGCATTATATAAAACCGTTATCTTAGAGAAAAATAACGGATCAATATTTTAAATTTTTGGTGCATATCAATGATTAAGATCAATATAAAGTGGTATTTGACAAAAAAAGTTTGAATTCAAATATTTATTCGTATTTGTTAAGAATGGGAAAACGAACATCGATTGAAAAGGGGGAGGATGTAATTCGGCATTTCAGAGAGGGAAAGAGCCAACGGAAAATTGCTGAAATTGTAGCATTAAGTTCTTCAACAGTCCAGCACATCATTGAAAGGTTTCTCCACGAAACAGAATTGAAAACAAGGGTAGATCTGCACCAAATAAGATATTCAATGATGTAGATAAGCGTTGGATCGTAAGACAGGTTAAGGAAAAACCCGATCTTAGTGCTCCAAAGTTAGTAGTTGAAGCTGAAAAGTACTAAGGTAAGACCTGCGATCCGGAAACTATTCGAAGAGTTTTGCGAGAAGCTGATTTCATGGGCGTACTGCCCAAACAAGCCATTAATTAATGCCACTAATAGAAACGTAGATAGAGTTTTCTCTTGAACATCTAAACAAAGATATTTCCTTTGGAAGTCGGTTATTTTTGCTGATGAAAACAAATTTACCCTATTTAGATCAGATGGCAAGTCCTATGTTTGAAGAAAACCAAACACCGCCCTAAATCCACGTAATTTGAGCAGTACGGTTAAACACGGTGGAGGCAGTGTAATGGTGTGGGCGCATGTCGTACTCAGGAGTCGGAAATTAGACCTTTATTGAAGAAAACATGGACAAAAATATGTATCTAGATCTACTTAAGGACAATCTACTACAGAGTGTTGAGAAACTTGGTATTAGGGATTCATTTAGATTCTACTAAGATAATGATCCCAAGCACACATCTGGTATTGTGGAGAATTGGCTTATCTGGGACTGCCCACATGATGTACAGACACCTGCTCAGAGCCCAGACCTTAACGTCAGAGAGAATCTGTGCTCGGTGCTTGAAAATAAAATCCGAAATCACAATATTTCTAATGTTGCAGATCGGAAACGTGCGTTACTTGAGGAATGGGGTAAAATTAGTGCCGATTATACAAAAGTATTGGTAGAGTCTATGAAATCCCGACTAAAAGCTGTCTTAGATCAAAAAGGATATCTTACTAAGTATTAGGTGTATTATTAGTACAACAAATAAATACTTTTTATATTTTATCAAGACTGTAAATTAGTGCATCATTTAAGATGTGAGCTCAAAAGTGTGAAAGAATTTTTTTATTTCATTATATCTTTTTTATGGATAAATATGTTCTGTTAATTTTTGTTAAATAAAATCTATAATTTAATAATGTTATTGAATTGTGTGTTCCTTTTTTCTCTTTCGCAATAACTTTCGAATATTTGAGATTGTTCTTAAATTTTATGACTGCATCATCAATAAGCTGTGAGCGACTGTATATATATATATATATAATGTCCTATGGTTCCTTAAGAGGAACAAAGGGCCCAAATATATGATAAATCACTTAAAATCCGGTCTACTTACTTTTCTTTTAAATCTTGTTATTTATTTTTAAATATCGTTTAAAATAACAAACAAATCCGTAAGAATAAACTAATAGTAAGTTAAAAATAAATGTTCAAATTCTTTTACTTTTTAAAATTTTCAAATACTTTTCATATTTTGAAACGCGTTATTTCAAAATCCGTACAAGATTTGGGTTGTTAGCTTTAACGGTTGCGAGTTTTAAAAAATCTAGAATTTAACATAAGTATTCGTACCTAATCGTCCATATATTTTAGACGGTTAACGGTAAAGCCACTGTTGCCGTGCTTTAAAAATAAGCAAAAAAAAAAAAAATTTGTTTAAGGTAATAAGCACTTTTTCAAAATCCTCGTTTTAAACCGCTATATTTCAAAAACCTGGTATTTTTTTTTTTTATTTCTAAATAAAAATATGTGTTTATTATAATTTATTCCACTATGCTGTTGCAAAATTATATGTGGAGCTCTTATGGGATCCAAAGATGTGGATACAATTCTAAAAGCAGATACGAATATAGTAGAAAAAAGATTTACATAAAAAATAATTTATTGAAAAAATTAAATAAAATTTTGCAAAAGTAGTTGTACATATTGCCCTTATCTTTTTAACGGTGTTTTTTTAAAAACTGATTTCTAAAATTTTAAAAAAATATATGTTAATTATAAATTATTCTTTTTCTTTTTTTTCACATTTGTTTTCATAACTCAGGATACCGTAAGCGATATACTTAGGAGTTGAGGAAGTGATTTGTAATAACATATATTTTATTAAAAATTAAAAAAAAAAAACAGTTTTTTGAAATGCTTTAAAATAAGGTATCAATGACTCTCGTAGCTTAAGCCGTTAAAAAGTTATGAAATAGTATTTACTATTTTTTTAAAATTTTCAAATACTTTTCATATTTTGAAACGGGGTTCGGGTCAAATCCTCTGTATAACAAAATCCTGTTTTCAAAATCCTGCTTTTCCTAATACTGTTTTAACAAAATACTGCATTTCATAATACTGTTTTACAAAATACTGTTTAACATAATAGTGTTTTGCAAAATCCTGTTTTACTGGGCAGCGAAAGTTTTTGTAAAAATAAAGCAAAAAATCGCGCGCTTTTTTGCTTTATTTTTACAAAACATTCACTGCAATAATTAAGTAAAATTTATCTCAATATATATATGATTATTAAAATAAACAATAACAAAACCAAAAGACAATTCTAAGGTAATCAACATGTATTAATAAAGCTGATCTCATTGCAGATGTTATCAGTTCACCTGTTTTGTTGTTATCATATGCAAATGTTTTGATATTGCCAGCAGCATTACCCACGTGTAGTTAATCAAATCATGTTTAGTAATCTTATCTTTTTAAAAGAGTTATAAGAAAAAGGTGTGAATTAAGCCATACAGGCTACCTAAAGCGAATTGGAAAAAGTCTTGTACTAATTTAAGTTTATAAAATGCATTGAAATCAATTTTTTGTTAAATGTTTTTGTTAATTTTTGAAAATTATATACTTTTGTTGAAGTTATTTTTAATAAAATAAATTTCATAAACCAGCATTTTTACTTCACAGTATTTTGCAAAACAGTATTGTGAAACCCAGTATTTTGTAAAACAGTTTTATGAAACACAATATTTTGCAAAAGTAATTATGAAGGCAGGATTTTTAAATTTTTTTGACCAGTATTTTTGTCTAAACAGTATTTTGCATAACAGTATTATATACGTATTCTTTGAAACGCGTTATTTCAAGATCCGCTGGGATTAGCTGTCCTACATTTGGACGAAGTTATACGAGTAGTCATATGATGTGCATCTTCTATAACAAGTTTGGTCTAAATCTGAAGGGGTGAAGGAAGCGAGTGGTTGATTTTATATGTTTTCAGTCTAAAAAGAAAGTTTTGCGATATTTGACGACTATGTAATTTTGCAGACTTTTGAACGCTAACCAACCCCACAGAAAAGTTGTGAAATTTTACAAAAACATTTTCCCCATGTAGTTTTATCTTTTCTCTACCTGCATGTGAAAATCAATTTGATGCACCACTTCCCTGGATTTATCTATATTTCTTTTTGGTGTTTAAATACAAAATAGGCTGGCATGGGTTAATGGTACTTGCTATAGTTTTTTGTTTCTATGCGTTTTCCCATTATGAAATGTTGGAGTAAAGGCTTTTTTTTATTTAAAATATGAAGAACCCACCCGGATGGGTTTCAGCACAAAAAAAAGCTTTAGGTTTGGGCTTATTCCCCTTTCCTGTTTTATGCTTACAATTTTTAAGACTCATAATACAACTTTAAGCACAAAACATTTATATATATTCAAATAAGAAAAATATATATAAACACTAAACAGCGTAAAAAGTGATAACACTGTGGAACAAATTTTTGGGTCTCGTCGTTTTTTCCGAATGAGCCAAAACTTTTATAAGGTTTAAAAGGTTAGCTCGTATGGTTTATTTATAGCCTTTTTGTAATTTATAGCCTTTTGTTCGGCTATGAAGTAATTCAATATTTAATTAAACAATCAGAATTAATATTTTACGCCTATAATATTTAGGTTTATTAATTTTTGTACTTTTTGTAGTTATAATTTTTTGATATTTTTTTAGTACGTTTCATATGCTTTGTTACAAATTTCACAACATAATTTGAGTGTTTCGACCAATTTATTTTTTTTTATTAAAAAATAACAGGAAAACTTCCCAGGGAATTTTACAGAGAATAACAGGTTTTTTTAGTTTTTTTCCAATTCAGAATAGAATAGCGCCCTTAATCATGAGCAAGATGGAACAACTTTTTAAAAAAAGTGTTTAAGAAATATATAATTAAAAATGTAAAAAACATTATTCAAAAGTACAACAAAATTCTTGTTGGATAAGCTATTATTTTGGAACTAGTGGTAATTTAATTCTAAAATTGTAAATGATATTTCATGGACTTGTACTGCACCCATGAACAAAAGTTAGTACCAAAGTTAATTCCGTAACTGTTATGAACAAAAGAATAATTAAGCGTAAGTGCTCAAATTCCATTAGAACAATCAGAAAACGTTACAGTTACAAAACCTACGGGTTCGATCGACGTGACCATCTGCTATAACAATATAACTGATTTAAATGATTGATTATTTGTGTGCGCCTGAACCCACTGTGCCAATAATCGTATTTGAATAACGGAAAATAGCTTGACTCAATTGTTGCAAAAACTAACAGAACACTAATCCGATATGCAATAAGGTTTTGTTGTGAATATCGTGCAAACTTCAAAGTCATTGACAAACATCTGCTTACTTCAAGGATATTGAGAACCAAAAAGCTGACTACATTATACATCGATTGAAAATAAGCAATTCTTTTGGATACCTAAAATACATGCGTTTTTATGTAATATAAGGACATCGTCTATAAAAACGTCGCCTATAAAAAGTCAGATATATATTATGCAAATTCATAAAAATTTTTCTGCAAAAGTTAGAAGAAAAACCAACCCAAAATGACTCATTCTAAAATTTGACTCCTAAGTCCCGGTTCACACACGGCAATTTTACTTGCTCAAGTCTTGATTTATAGAAGAGGGAGGAAAAGATAATGGAAGGGGACAGACTTGCCCGTACTCCAATTCCGTTTTGTTTTGTCATCCGCAATTTTCAACACGAACTAAGAAAACGAAAATTGCTGAAACAAAATTTTCCTGTGTGAACACAAAAGCAAGATTTTCACCAAGTGAGACATTGCGAACAAAATCATGCCTTTTGGATTTGCTTTGGAAAGCGCTTCGTAATTAAAAAATGCCTTCTCTAAGTGCTTCTGGGTAAGCACCATTTTTTGTGGGATTGCATGCAGTCTATGTCTCGGAAAATGTAGAGTAAATCATATAAATAACATAAACTTTTATAAATTTTATTTGATTAAGTTCAATATAGATGAGAATCTAAAAAAAGAGTGAACGGCCCAGTCTGAGCTGTAACACCATAAATTATGATGATTTAATTACAATTTGAATCTTGCAAAAATTGAACACAATCTAATGGTTTGTGTGATTGTTGCGATTTTTATTTATTATTGACTATTTTAGATACTTAAAAATTTCGCTTAATTTATGGAAATGAGACCTTAAGGTCTTATTTTTTTTTATATTATTTTTTTCGTCCTTTTATTTAAGTATAATAAGTCTTTAATTGTTCAAGGATATTTTTAAAAATGTTTTAGGAATTTGTTAAAAAAAAATGTGACATTTTTAGGCAATGGTATCGGTGCCGAGCGTTTTTTTTCTCCAAAATTACCAAAGAAAAATATTTTTTATCGGTACAGCAGGCTTGCCATTTTAGCATCCAAATTAATTTTTTATTTTGAAATATGGCTACACACAGAGAAATAAATTGCCA
>JAEKOY010000340.1:0-26152 GCA_021234595.1 Delia radicum
GAACATTATTGCAATAACTTTTATAAATTTTTTAAAATGTTTGTACAAAGGTTGGATTTCACTGTTACATAGCTTTTTTTTACAAAAATCCGAACATGTATATAAAGGGTGTTTTTTATACAGGTATAAAACTTTAAGTTGGCAACACTTTTTTAACTGGCGGCCATTTTGTGAGCTGTCATGTTTGGTTTTACATTTCAACATGAATAAACTGACGCCTGAACAACGCTTCCAAATTGTGCAAATTTCTTTTGAAATTCGAATTTTATTTAGCGATGAAGCTCACTTTTGGTTAAATGGATACGTCAATAAACAAAACTGCCGTATTTGGAGTGATGATAATCCTCAAGTGTATGTTGAGACTTCGTTACATCCAGAAAAAACTGACTGGTGTACTTTATGGGCTGGTGAAATCATTGGTCCGTACTTCTTTAAAAAACGATGCTGGTCAGAAAGTTACAGTCAATGGTGACCGCTATAGAGCCATGATTACTGACTTTTTCGATCATAAATTGAACAACCATGATGTTCAGGAGCTGTGGTTTCAACAAGACGGCACAACATGTCACACAGCTCGTGCCACAATTGATTTATTGAAGAAAACGTTTGGTAACTGCATAGTTTCACGTTTCGGATCTGTGAATTGGCCTCCAAGATCGATTTAACGACGCTGGACTATTTTCTGTAGGGATATGTGAAGTCGCTAGTCTACGCCGATAAGCCCGAAACGATTGTCCACTTGGAGAACAACATTCGGACAACATTCGCCACATATGTTGGAAAAGGTCATCGAAAATTTGACCTCCAGATTAGACTTCGTCCGAGCTAGCAGTGGCGGTCATATGCAAGAAGTCACTTTTAAATTATAATGCCAGAAGATTAGCTTTCGAATAAAGTAAATTTCATGTCAATTTAAAAAATTCATCTTTGTTTTATACCAATTCAAAGTTCTATACCTCTATAAAAAACACCATATAAATTTATATATATAATATATAATCATATATGGTGGCACCATATGTTATTAGATGTAATTATATCTGCTGTTGATTATTCAAAAATTTGTTTATATGGTGCTACAATATATAAAACTATATATAATTATATCTGCCTACCATTAGATCTACTTTTATATTATGGTATATAATTATATAAAATTATATATACTCATTTTTTGGATATAATTATATATAATTATATCTGAATATATCAGATTTTATATAAATATATTTAATTATATCCACCAATTTCCGTATATTATTATATATATTACGATATGGCCAATATAAATTTTTTCAATCGGGAATTTAAAAATAATCGCATAAAATTCTTCTGTCATGGTATTTAATGGCAAAAGTCAGCGATGTTTTGCACGCATTCGGGAATCGTATTTTTTCTTGTGGTGTGCTGATCAATCATGAACTGTTGTAGGTGATGAGGAATCAATCCACAGCAACATGTCGTTGTTTTTGTACACTGGCTTTACCGATGTAAAATATATTGTTTAAGGTTTCCAAGAATTAAAAATATGTATGAGATCTAGATTTGCTCTAGATATAAGTATTTACACTATTAGTTTAAAAATAATACGTACCAAGGATGAGATCCATAGAAAGTACCAATGTTATGGAAAATATTGTACTTTAAAAATTCATAGGGAGTAATCAAGAGTTGACCATGCATCCAAGAATCAATGCCAATACAAATAGCAGCAACAATCAGTCTTAAAAATAAAAATTAATCGTAATTGTTTTCTTTTTATAAAAAAAAAAAAACTTACCCAATCATTAAGAAACGTTTGAAAATCAAATCTGACCAAGACAATTTTGATTTACGTAAATGATAAACAGCCAAAGGTACCCATATCAATGCAGCTGTTGGCCTTAAGAAACAACATAAAGCGGCAGGCCATACATATGCAACACTTTCACCATACCAGGGGAAATAACTTAAAGCAATAGTAGTCAAAGAGGTCTCCAAAGTATTCGATAAGGTACGTGAACCGGTATAGAACCAAAACCAGGGTACAGTGATAAGAAACAGAGCCCATTTCTTTTTTCCACACCATACAAAGAAACGATAATCTGAATAGGCCGATAGAGTAGCTTGTAGAATACGAGGCAATAACACTAGCAATTGAGCAGTATCCAAACTTAACAGTGCCAAGATTTTATAGACACCAGCAATTATCAATGGGTATATATAACTACGTATACCTTGAACCCATTCCCATGTCAAATAGCCATAGCTAAAATAAAATGAAAATTGTTTTAACTTTTAAAAATAGGTCTTCATAAAGGTTTCAGATAAGATTTTATTTCGATGACATTGCCTGTAAAAACAGGAGGTAATAAGATATTGTGGCAACAAAACATGTTTGAGTTGAAAAAAAAAATTTTTTTGTGGCGAAACGAAATTTTAAGGTGAAAAAAATTTGAGGTGAGTTTAAAATATTGAACTATTTTACACCAGACGTTACTATGAAATTTACTATATGTATGGGAAAATCAACGAAACCGTACGATCCCGGGTAAAAATAGTTATATCTAGTCATATATATGATTAAGTCATATATGACTTTGAATGAAGTCATATTTTTTATATGGTAGTTAATATTATTATATAACTCCAAATCTTACTCCATATATAACTACATAAGCCATATAATAACTTTAAGTTACAAAAAGCTTTCGGCTAAAACTTTATAAAGTCCCGGATATGAACAAATCTCGAATAAAATTGTATTAAATTATATCTAATTTGATATAATTAGATACATGCAGATGACCCATTTTTCGAATTCATTACATACAAATTATGTAATGTTGTATATGGGAAATTATCAAATGAGATATAATTTTATTAGACTCCATATTAAAAGAAATTCAAATCTTAAAAATCAAAAATTTTAAATTAGAGGCACACCTTTTATCTAAATTAACTTTACATTCTGTAGTGTGATTAATAAGTCAACATTGTCGTGCAATAGCAATCACTGTCATAAACTTGACACTTGACCTTCATAATATGAACCGTGGGAACCACTCATTTGATGGTTACCCACGAAATATAATTAAGGTAAATTTTAAGTATAATAAATAATAATAAATGAGTTGCTCATGTGAGCTACAACAAAGAACACCAATCTTTTATTTTCATCTACATGGCGATCCTGCCAGTGTTTTAATATAAAAAAAAAAAATGAAATTATTTGTGAAACTAAAAAAGTTTTAAGATACTTAAACTTATAAAAAAAAACAATTTTTTTTTGATATATAAAATCAAAACATTCAAAGTAAAAACAATTTAAAAAAAAAAAAAACAATAAAATTTAACAAAAAAAAAAAAAAAATAGAAACTTAAAGAATAATTATATTAAAATATGTGCCTAAACTAATATATACAATTTAAAAAAAAAAAAATTTAAAACTAAAATAAAAATAAAAAAAAAGTGGAACTGATGTCGTTAGCAAAAAAAATTTAAAAATGTGTAGTAACATACACCGACTACTCTAAAAAAAAAAACACAAAAATTGCTTTCAACCCTACAAATAATTAAGAATACAAGAAGAAGCAATGTGGCCAAAACATTGCGGGGCAACATGCCGAGTTGCTCCAAGGATGGTGTGTCCGATACACCATCGGACCTAGACAGCAAAAACCATTGGAACATAGGCAGCAAAGTTAAAACATCATCAACAACAATACAACAACAGTAAGCTGAAAATTCAACAACAGTAAGATGAAAATTCAACGAAATAATACCAGATTTAAACAAGGTAAACATATTTTAAGATATAGCGTCGTCTATTCCGTACAGTACAGTACAGATGTCAAATATTAAATTTGTTTTTTCCAAATTCCTTTTTTATTGTTTTAAATTAACAATTCATATTGCACAATAAAAAAAAAAAAAAATTTAAATATTTCAATTATAAAGTTTTTTTTTAAAAAAAAAAATCAGTCAAAAAAAAATATATATGTATATAAGAATTAAAATAAATTTAAAATAAATAAAACAGAATTAATAATGTTTTTTAATAGTCCATTATTGTGAATAATTTTTTTTTAAAAATTAATTAATTATAATTAATTTTCTTTTTAACTACTAACCAATTTTTTTTTAATTTCCGTCGGCTGCGCGACAGAAATCATACAGTCACCAAATAATGAGTGACTGATTTATGCCACATCCACCTCAATCTGTTGTCCTGAAGGAAACGGATAGGGGATGATGTGACATAACTGAATTTTTGTTTTGAATTCATACTAACAAAATTTTTTTATGAATTATATTTTTTTAACGAGAATTGAAGATGGGGAATCACGATTCGAAAATCGAGAACCCCAACGCTAATGTTATAAATGAAATCACTGTAGAAGTGCACCTTCCAGTGATATACCTAATAATAATAATATGTATATTGGCATTGCAATTACTCACGACCATGTATCAACTACATAAGAGGTCGTTGAGAAAAAACTATATCAGAACCGCATCCTTAGGAAACGGTCTTGATAGAGTCTAATTTTTTGTTAACACTTCATTTTTGTCCAAAATTTTTTTTCAACTTAAATTGATCATGCCATTCTATGGATTGGATAGAGATAGTTGCCAAAGCAAGACTTCTGAGAGAGGATTTCGACAAATCCTTTAAGTGTTTAAATACCTACAAAGGACCTTCAAGGAACGAAACGGTAGAAAAACACATTAAGAATTTGTTCAACAGTCTTGAAGAAGTTAGGGCGTTATTGACGAACATTATTCTCGTCTCACCAATAATCATCAGTTGGCAGCGAATGCATTCTTCGATGACATTCGTAATAAACTTTCAAACCTCTTAACAAAAAGGAATTTGAAAGCGGAATTACCAAAAACTATCCATGAGAAAGTGGTCTACGACCCTGCTCTTGTTAATGCTTGGACTAGCCAAGATTTAAATGTAGAATCCGAAAAACCAGTTATTCAAACCGCGAAAACCATATCTAGCATGAATAGTGGTGGCATAGTGTCCAATATAGAAAACACAATGCCTCAATCAATAACTGAATTTCTCGGTTTGGCATCGAAACTTTTACCAGATTTCGATGGTAAACCGGAAAACTTACAGAGTTTCCTCGACGCACTGACACTCTTGGATTCCGTAAAGGATACCCATGAGGTCGTGGCGGTAAATTTAATTAAAACAAAACTAAAGGGCTCAGCCAGAAATTTAATTTCGAATGAAACCACAATTAATGCGGTTATAACTACATTAAAAGGAACTGTCAAAGGTGAGTCGGTCGAAGTCATATCGGCCAAATTGATGAATGTCCGTCAAGGTGGCAAAAACGCCAATACCTACGTGGCAGAAATAGACTCCCTAACCAAATCATTGGAGAGTGCCTATATTACAGATGGCCTCCCACAACAACTAGCCCAGAGGTACTCGACCCAAGCGGCAGTTAAAGCAATTACAAAAAATGCGACAAACGAAAGGGTTAAACTGGTCATGGAATCAGGAACCTTTTCAAATATGAACGAAGTGACGGCTAAATTCGTCAATAGCTGCACGGAAGCTTACGGGCAGCAAAACTCCGTTCTATTTATGAAAAATAAATTTCAAATCCGTAATGGCAATAATCGCCAAAATCAGCCATATAGCAATAGATCCGGCTATAGAAATGGCAATAATCGCGGAAATGGCCGTAATAATAATTACAATGGCAATAATAATAATAATAATAATAATTATAATAACAACCGTGGACTGAACCGTTCAAATAATAACGGAAATCGCCACAATATACGACACGTTACCGAAAATGTTTCGGGAAACGAGTTAGTTCCCCTGAATATAAGAGAATATACAACATAAATTTAAGTCTCTATAGCTATCTTCCCTGTAGAACATCTTTGAATAATGGAAAGTCAACATTTTTAGTTGACACGGGTGCAGACATTTCTATATTAAAAATTGGACAAATCCTTAACGGATACATAGACGAGACTATAACTACCCAATTAAGTGGAGTCGGCCAAGGATTGACGACTACCCTTGGTGAAATTCATACTGATTTAAAATTTGAAGAACTCCTTATACCACATACATTTCATGTGGTCGAGAATGATTTTCAGATTCCCTCAGACGGAATCATTGGTATGGATTTTTTGCGTAAATATAAGTGCCTTCTAGATTACCAGGATGACCAAGATTGGTTAGTCCTGAGATCTGGTAATCTTCCACAACACATTGCAATAGCAATGCGCTGTGCGCCACAAGTTAACTCGATTTCATTGCCTGCAAGATCAGAGGTAATCCGTCACGTTAACATTCAAACTGACGAGGAAAATGCGTTAATTCCAAATCAGATACTTCAAAATGGTATATTCATTGCAAGCACTATTGTCTCAAAATCAAGACAACTGGTCAAGATAGTCAACACAACAAATAAAAATGTTGTTATTTCGAATTTTAAAATTCAAACAGAAAGTCTTAACGACTATAAAATTGTCCATCCAACTAGAGACCCTCGCAAAGATCAGGAAAAATTAAATAGATTATCGAAAAATTTTCCAGAATTTGCAAAGGCCAATCTGAGGAACTTATGTTCTGAATATGTTGACATTTTTGGATTAGAATCTGAAAAAATGACAACCAATAACTTCTACAAACAGAAGCTCAGATTAAAAGATAATGAACCTGTTTACATGAAATCATACAGAATTTATTTATTTATTTAATTCATTTATTGTAACTTTAAAGCCCATGGGGCCAATTAAGCAAAATTACAAAGACAACTTACTAGCTAATGTGCATAATAATAATATATTAAAAATACAAAAGAATATAAGAAACCCACTCAGCGATAGTTATTTTATCAATGAATAAAAGTATTTACTTCATATTATAAACTCTGTTAATATCTGAATTATAGGATCCTCATGCTCTATTTAAATAGACAATATTTACAAGTCGATGTTTTAATTAAAAAAAGTATTGAGAAATTATGAATCTGTGATTTGTGCTTGTTCATAAGCAATAAGACGACGCCTCTGTAAAGCATATGAATTAGAAAATGATTTAAGCGCTCTAGGCAGAGCGTTATATAATTTACCCACTCTTACAAAATATGCACGATCTAATATCGTAGTTAGTTTTGGTAGCAAAATCTGTTTATTCCTATTAGATCTACTAAATTTAAATCGATCTATAAAGCCGGAAGGATAACCGTTCTTAAATATTCTGTAGAAGAGAAGAAGATTACGAATCTTGATAAAACTATTAAAACTACATCCCAGAAAGTCTTGCACATAAGAAGATATATGATCACGGTTTCTTAGTGAATAAACATATCTAACAACACGATTGAAAAGTAACGATAATTTTTTCAAATTAAAGCCAGGGGTACCAGTATATACCTCAATACCATAAGTAAAGATAGGCATAACCATAGCATGGGCAATTTTTCTCCTAACTGCTAATGGAATATATAAATTAGTGCAATACAGCTTCCTTAAAACATAGTGAACTCTAGATGATATCGAATTAATTTGGTAAACAAACTTTAGTTCGCTATCAATAACCACACCCAAACAAGACAACCTATCTACAAACTCAATTTCCGTAGGTCCAACAAAAATTGATATATTATCCCTATACGAGGGCTTTCCAAAAAACAAAGTCTTGGTCTTATTTGCATTAATTACCAAACCATTTCGATTCATCCAATCAACTGTCTCATTAACATAATAGTTAATGTTTGACTGAAAAACATCTAGAAATTCCTTATCACCCGATATCATCAGCTGCAAGTCATCAGCAAATGCGAAGGAAGTACACATACTATTATCATATATATAAAAAAGGTCATTAAGAAACATCACAAACAAAAGTGGCCCTAAAACCGAACCTTGCGGTACTCCAGAGACTACTGGTAGAGTCCTACTAGAACTACTACCAATCGAAACATATTGAAAACGATCTTTCAGATAAGAGGATATCAGTCTGCAAGCACTAGTTGAAAATTTAAAATAATTTGCCAACTTTGCAATAAGTATCGAATGCGGAATTTTATCAAAAGCTCTACATAAATCAAGCGACAGTAGAACTGACAATCGGCCGTTACTAATTGCACTCCGTAAACTATCAGTTAAATTAATTAACAGTTGTGTGGAACTACGTCCACGTCTAAAACCATATTGACAATCATGTAAAAATCCATTGGAATCTAAATAATCAGTAATTTGGTTCTTTATCAAAATTTCAACTAACTTAGCCAAAATAGGCAAAATTGAAATTGGTCGGAGATTATTTAATTCATCTGATGTGCCATGTTTCCTGATCGGCGTAACCCTAGCCAATTTCCAATTATAAGGGAAGCAAGATGTAGTCAAAATCCTATTTACGATATGCAAAATGTGATTACTAAAAAAGGGAAATACTAATTTTAAAAATTTCATTGAAAATCCATCACAGCCTGCCGAATTCGATTTAATTGTTGAAAATGCAAGAATTAACTCATCAATAGTAACACACCTAAACATAAAGCCATCTAAGCTTGAGTCAAGGACAATATCATTGGAAACATAATTATTGTTTTGAGAATCCACAAAAAAACCTATTTAAACCATCAACATCCGAATACTGTACATCGGTATTACCATTTGTTATACCGTAACTTCTAAGTTTAGACCACATCTGTTCTGTAGTAAGATTGTCAAAGATTTTATTGTTGGATTCCCTTTTGTACTTCCTCATAATCGACTTGGCTTTGTTTCGAGCTCTACAAAAAAATCTTCCAATTCTGATCGGTCCTATCATTCAAATAAGCTTTATGTGCCAAATTACGTAAAGATAAATAATATGTAACTTCAGGAGCCTTTATCCACTTAGATATACTGTTTACTTTACTGCGCTGTACGAATGGAACTATAGAGTGAACTGTGTTAAGAAAGGAATTCAAAATAATAAGATGTTCATCAACATTACTCGTCTCATATAATTGGTTAAAATCAAAGGAACTTATAACATTCAACAATTCCTCATTATCTACCGCATTATAATCAAAGTATTCATAAAAAATCTCAGTTCTCACAATCGGAAGAGAGAGACCCAAAAAAATTAAAGAATGGTGCGAAACACCTGGGCATTGAACCTGTCCAATTTTACCAACTTGTGCAGGATCAGAGACGAGAAAAAAATCTATTAATGATGTCGAGTGATATCTTAAATCAAAATGAGTCGGAATGGATCCATGTAAACAAGAAATATTAAGTCTCTGGCAAATTTCACGAAATGCAATTGAACGAGACTCTTGAAACATATTACAGTTGAAGTCACCCATAATCAAAATATTATCATAAGTTAAAATAAGATCACTTATCTCATCTTCCAGAGTAGATATACTGCCATTGGGCAAGTACACACAACCAACTAACATTTTACCACCATGTACCAGTACCTCAACAAAAATTGCCTCAAATGTACCATACATCCCACTAACATACACAGTTCTAAACTTAATCGAATCCCTAATATATAAGGCAACACCACCTCCATTTCTATTTGGACGATCACTCCGTGCACACTTGTATCCTGGGATATTCACAACTTCATTACTTATAGAAGGTTTCAACCATGTCTCAGAAAACCCTATAAAATCTAAAAAGTTACCACTAACAATATTGTTTATCTCATCAAATTTAACAGAGTTACTTCCAATACAAAAGCTTGTGCAATTTAGATGAGCTACTTTAATATCATTACCAATTAATTGTGAACGGATGAAATAACTATCGTTAACTGGTATACCTAAATTAATATTAAAATTCATTTAAACATATGTTATAATTCAAAAAATTTAAAAAATATAATTTGAGAATGCAAAATATTTAAAGCATATAAAAGGTAAAAACAATTTGAAAATTGAGAAAAAAAAAAAATTAAACATACATTAAAGCTGTATTCACGGCATCATCCGCCAGGCAAGAAAAGCAACAAGAGTCCTTGATACTCTTCCAGTCCAGCAAACAAAACCGCCAAACAGCCAAATACCAAAAAAAAAGTGTAGGTTAAATGATTATTTGTTGTTAGTTTAATGAACATCTGAAGTTGAAGAACGGAGATTTACATCATTGTTGATAGCATGTATACCATTTAACAAGTTGATGCATTGTTGCATATTAAAAACTTTAGTAGTACCATCCAAATGTGTAATTTTTGCCTTTGGAATATCCGTATTAATGTAGGTGAATTTAGTAATTTTTTTGCTTTTGATTAAATTACGGCAAGTTGTTACTAACTTTAAAGCTTCTGATGTTAAGTGGTCATTCACATATATTCTGGAATTAATTTCACCGCCCATCACATCTTTGAGTGTTATATTGCGATTTTTTATGTAACCTCCCATTATTAAATCTCTTACAAATATAGAATTAAATTTAACAAGGACCGATTTGCGACCAGCAAAGTATGTACAATGCATAATATCAGATTCGTTTATATTAACACCACACAATGCTGCGATTTTTATAACAGGTGCCCGTAGGTGCTTAATGGACTCAGGTAATCCATTAACAATAATATTGCTTCTATTAAGCCTTCTCTCATTAATGTTCAAACGGCGTTCAACGATTTCTAATTTATTATTGACAGACCTGTCAACTTGTTTTACCAAATTATAACAGCCAGAAATATCAGTCTTAACCACTTCCATTTGTTTTTCATGGTCGACACTTAATTTATTAACCATGTCTTCAAATTTTGCTTCTATCTTAGACATACTTTGTTGTAATTGTTCTTCACAGCAAACCTTGTATCCTTCAAATTCATTGTCCAATTTTGCCTTTAGTTCATCGAAGCCTTTACTGAACTCGTTTTTGAAGAAACGCACTGGAGGAATTTCATTACAGTTGCCACATGTGTATTTACAATTTTTATGTTCCACGAAGAAGGCGAGTTCATTTTCAGTAAGATCTGTACATTCTATATGGTAATATTCATAGCAGAATCCACAACTAATGCTAGGCTTTGTTTTAGTTATGTTTTTCGAGCATGAAAAACATAAATACTGGTCTTTTCTCGGAGCCATAAAAGCAAAATAAAATTATAATGAATGCAGACTTTATCACTACTGGCTTAAAATGTAAACAGAAAACACGTTGAGACTCCAAACTTAACCATAGAAATTCAATAAAAGCAAAAACAAAAAAATATTTGCTTTAAAAGTATTGGTCAGGAACTTCAGGTAATTTACAATCAATCCTTATAGATATTAACTCCAGGTGATGTACAAAGGAAGAAAAAAAAATTTTGTATAGAATTTTACAGGTTTGCAAAAATACGATATTCAGTAATATATTAATGACGCAATCATAAGGCCACACACAGCAAAACGGTGAGTATATAAGTTATAATGTTTTAAACCCAATATTTTCAATAGCTTTATCAAAAACAGTTAAATATGATATTATTTTAGCAATATAAACACTTTTCACTACTATAAAGAATTAATTTTCATAAATTTTTCAAAAAGTCTTTACGAAGAGAAATTTATTTATCTGCACATGGCAAGGGTTGCCAACTTATTATTGAATACCACACTCTCACAAAGCAGAGGTGCGTACACAAGTTGATAAGCTTATAGAAGATGACATTGTAGAACCCTCCATATCAGAATACAACAGCCCAATTTTATTAGTACCGAAAAAATCTTTACCTGGTACAGATCAAAAGAGGTGGAGATTGGTTGTTGACTACAGAGGAATTAATAAAAAACTCGTAGCAGACAAATTTCCACTCCCTAGAATAGACGATATTCTAGACCAACTGGGCAGAGCCAAATTCTTTTCTTGCCTTGACTTAATGTCAGGTTTCCATCAAATTGAATTAGAAGAAGGCTCTAGGGACGTAACATCTTTCTCAACGGATAAGGGTTCGTTTTGTTTCAAACGATTACCCTACGGTATAAAAATTGCTCCAAACTCATTTCAGCGAATGATGTCGCTAGCTTTTTCGGGGTTATCATCCGAACAAGCATTTCTTTATATGGATGATTTAGTAGTAATTGGTTGCTCTGAACAACACATGTTGCAAAATTTAAGAGATGTTTTCGAAACTTGTCGAAAATATAACCTGAAATTACATCCAGACAAATGTACCTTTTTCTGTAACGAGGTCACATTTTTGGGACACAAGTGTACGGATAAGGGCATATTGCCTGATGATGGGAAATTTTCAGTAATTTTAAATTACCCTACACCAAGGAACGGCGATGAAGCTAAACGCTTCGTAGCCTTCTGCAACTATTATCGAAGATTTATTCCTAATTTTGCCGAACATTCAAGGCACATAACAAGGTTATGTAGGAAAAATATACCATTCGATTGGAGTACTGAATGTGAAAAAGCATTCAACTACCTTAAAAACCAATTATTAAACCCAACAATTTTACAGTATCCTGACTTTGAAAAAGAATTCTGCATAACAACAGATGCAAGCAAATTTGCTTGCGGTTCAGTTTTAAGTCAGCAATACTTTGATAAGCAGCTACCTGTGGCTTATGCTTCACGGTCCTTCACAAAGGGCGAAAGTAATAAGTCTACAATTGAACAAGAATTAGCAGCTATACATTGGGCAATTAAATACTTCAGACCATATATTTATGGTCGTAAATTTTTGATCCGAAGTGATCACCGTCCCTTAACGTATCTATTTTCCATGAAAAATCCATCGTCGAAACTTACGAGGATGAGATTAGATCTGGAGGAGTATGATTTTACGGTAGAGTATATCAGGGGAAAGGAAAACCATGCTGCAGATGCTTTGTCTCGATTAGAATTCGAAGACATTAGAAATGCAGACAATAATAAAATACTGAAGGTAACTACAAGACTTCAGTCTTCAAAAAATTTGGAAAAAGTGACCAGTACAAAACCAAACACAGAATCGGTGGATATCCGGATATATGAGGCAATAAACGCCCATGAGTACAACAAAAATGCAAGATTGCATTTTACTAAAGATAGGCTGGTTATCCAAAAAGGGAAAACCAAGCTTTTCCAGTTTGAGTCACGAGATTTTATTACTAATGGAAAGGTAGATTTAGGTCACCTTTTTCCAAGGCTTGAAAAAGTAGCCAGTAATTTGAAAATCACGACTCTTCGCATGTCTTTGGACAGTGTGTTGTTGGCCAACGTAAAACTAGACCACTTCAAGAAAGTAGGAAATGAAAAGCTTCGAAGATTAAAAATCGTACTCACACCACCAATTACAAAAATCGTAACGAATTCTGAAAAACTAAGAATTATGGAGTTTTACCATAACAACCCATTGTTTGGAGGTCACCCTGGCATTACAAGAATTCTCAGGAAGATAAGATTGCAATACCACTGGAAGAACATGACGAGGGACATTACCCGTTATGTGAAATCTTGTGTAGAGTGCCAAAAGAACAAGTCATTAACGAAAACAAGAGAACCAATGATCGAAACGCAAACGCCAACGCGTGCATTTGATACCATCATTATCGATACAATTGGTCCTTTTATGAGATCGAACAAAGGTAATGAATACGCTATAACAATAATATGTGACTTAACCAAATACTTAGTCACAGTACCAATTCCTGACAAATCGGCTCGAACAGTCGCCAAAGCGATTTTTGAGGGTTTTGTTTTGATTTATGGACCCATGCGGAAAATGATTTCTGATATGGGAACAGAATATAAAAATCAGACCATAATGGAATTATGTCAATTGTTGAATATCGACTTCGTCACTTCAACAGCCTATCATCATCAAACACTGGGTACCATAGAACGATCCCATAGAACATTCAATGAGTACGTACGTTCGTACATATCCTCAGATAGAACTGATTGGGATGAATGGTTAGCTTACTTCACGTATTGCTTTAATACAACACCTTCAACAGTACATAATTACTGTCCATATGAACTAGTCTTTGGTAAAATACCACCATCCATAGACGCTTTAAAGTCGGATAAAATTAGTCCACTTTATAACATAGATTCATATGAGAAAGAAGTGAAGTATAGACTCCAGACAGCACAGAAGAGGGCTGCATTGATGCTCGAAAAGGCAAAATTGACCAACAAAGGCCTATATGATGGGACAACAAGGCCGATAAGCGTAAATTTTGGAGATCTAGTTCTTTTGGAGGACAATGCCGGTCATAAATTAGAACCACTCTTTAAGGGTCCCTTTGAGATCAAAGAAGTGGATGACCATGGCAATTGTTTATTAGTAATCGACGATACAAGGATTATGAAAGTCCATAAAAATCGTCTTAGAAATTCCAACTGTAAATATTGTAAATTATTTAATTAAATTCTAATATATTTTTATATATTATAAGAAAAAAAATTTCTAGAATAAAATTTTTTTATAAAATTACAACTTAAATTATAAATTTTAAACTTTTTAAAAAAAAAATTAAAAATAATAATTAAATTATAATTTTTACATTAAAAAAAAAAAAAAAAAAAAAAATTTTTTTAAATAACAAATAATTAACAAATAAATAAAATAAAAGAAAAATATTTAATTTTTAAAAAAAAAAAAAAAATGTTAAAATAAATATTAAATAAAATAGAAATATAATATATAAATTAATTTTTAAACTAAAATTAATTTTTATTTAACTAAGTTATATAAAAAGATTGATCAATTAGCTACTGATCAATCTTTTTCCAAAAAAAAGGAGGTGTAGTGTGATTAATAAGTCAACATTGTCGTGCAATAGCAATCACTGTCATAAACTTGACACTTAATTGTGATTGGCTAAAAGCCGTACTTTTTTGGTTGATTAATCTGACACCTTCATAATATGAACCGTGGGAACCACTCATTTGATGGTTACCCACGAAATATAATTAAGGTAAATTTTAAGTATAATAAATAATAATAAATGAGTTGCTCATGTGAGCTACAACAAAGAACACCAATCTTTTATTTTCATCTACAATTCAAAAGCATTAATGTTTTCGGGTAAATAAATTTTTTTGAGTGCTGAAAAAGTTATAAACAAAAAATCGCAAAGATTTTCGATTTTATTGGGATTGCGATTACACGTTTTAGAGTAACATTTCCATGCTGAGTCCGAATTTGGAATATTGAATCAGTAGTTTAGAAATTCTATATTTATTACCATTTTTTTTTAAATACCCCACTGTGCCTCATCACAGTGTGTGGAGCAGTGCCTACGATCAAACTGGAGTAGATCGAGTACACAACGAAACTCGATATTCGAGTAGTTTGCGAGTTCGAACTACTCGTCGAGTACCTTGAGTAGTGAAAATACACTTTTTGTTCATTCGAACTCGTGTAAAAATGTAAATATTAAAGAAAAGTATGTATACTTTTTGGAAAGGTAAGTTTCCAAAGAATATTCCTAGAAAAGATCACCTTAAGCGGATTAACATTGAGTGCAGGACCAACTACTTACTATTCGAAAGAAACTTGATCAGATCACAAAAATTTATTTTTTTTTTATACAGTTTTGTTAGTTTTTTGTTTTTATATACATCGATACATAATATACATATGTTATTTTTTCCAACCTCCGTATATTTACAAAAATAAAGCAAATCAAACATATTAGCTTGGTTGATACCAGTATTTCGATCTGGCTGAAGATCTTATCAGAACCCGAAGTTTTAGAAAAGTTAGAGCCTCCATAATAGGCAGAACTTTAACAAAAAAACCTATTAATCATTTATTTTGCTCCATTCTTGTCTTCTTAGTAATTAAGCACGTGGTTAGGGTCTTTTCCTAACAAGCATCATGCCGTTACTAAACTTTGAAGACCAAAAATGTTATTTTTATATAAAAAAAATTTTATTTTTTACTCTGGCTCAAGTAATATTTTTTTACAGTTTTGTTAGTTTTTTTATATTTAGCACTTTTATGAATTTGGTATATTTATAGATAGCACATTTTATATTTCAAAGTGTTCCGATCAAAACTGCGAAATCGGCAAACAACTACTAAAAAAAATCGATCATTTCCATACAAAATTGTAGAAATATGCGATTTTTAAAAGTTTGATGCCATTTTATAAATAAAGGTTTAAAAAACTTGGTACAAACTTATATATTTTGGAGTCGCATACTTTAGCAGAATCTATGTTTTAAATTTCGTGGCAATCGGATGAAGATTGTGGGATAGTCCATTTACTACTCAAAAAAAAAAAAAAAAAAAAAAAAACGAAAATATGCAGATTTTAAACATTTGATGTCATTTTATACAAATTTTTAAAAAAATCTTGGTAGACTTTTATTTTTTGGAGTCGCCTGCATTAACAGATTTGTATGGAAGTGGTTGAGTTTTCTCGAGTTTTTCTAGTAGTTGTTCGGCAATTCCACAATTTCCTTTTAATATGGAATCTAGTAATGTAGGAGACTCCAAAAAATAAAAGTCTGCAGCTAGCTTTTCTTAAAAAATGTCTGTAAAATTACGTCAAATTTCTAAAATCTGCATATTGTCACACATTTGTATGGAAGTGGATAAGTTTTCTCGAGTAAATGTTCGCCAAGGCTACAATTTTCATCGGATTGCTTTAAATTTTTGAATATGGAATCTAGTAATGCAGTCGACTAAAAAAAAAATAAGTCTGTACCCAGATTTTCTTAAAAAAATTGTGTAAAATAACATCAAATGTTTCAGACAGAGTTCGAAAAATTATGTACCACTAACATAACGTTGCTATCAAAAAAACCAATACAACGATCTCTATTGTTTCGTTCGTATTTATAAACACAACACAAGTGCTCAAATCGTTGTTTGTAGTATAACAAACGGAACAAAACGAAAATGTTTCTTTCGTAGTGGTTATTTTTTAGTGTTCATTCAATTTAAACATTAAAATGCGTTTTTAACGTTGTGGTTGCCAAAATAAAGAAATTATTTTTCTGCATGTTATCAATGTTTTTTGCATTAGTTTTATGAAATTTCACTGGAACTCCTCCGTTGAAACTTTTTATTAAACTAATGCAATTATTCATAAAATTCAATGAAAATTTTTTTCACTCGTATATGACATAAACACTAAGAACGGTTTACGAATAGTTTTGTTCCATTCCATAAACACAACAAAATCAAACTGTTTGAAATATTGGCCAAACAGAACAAAATCGTTTAGTTCGGTCTCTCATCGAAAACTAGTTTGTGAAAGTGTTTGTGTTCTGTTTACAAATCAAAATGAAAATAAAGAAATGTTCTGTTAATGTTTACTGTGCACAACAAAATGATTGTGTTGAGTTTCAGCAAAAAGCAAAACAGAACGATAGAAAAACGTTTGATTGTGTTTAAATTCGAACTCTGGTTTCAGATCAGCATATTTTCACACATTTCTATGGAAGTGTTCGAGTTTTTTTTTTTTCGATTAGTAGTTGGCCTATCCCACAATCTTTGTCGGAATGCCACGACATTTTAAAAATAGTTTCTGCTAAAGCTCCAAAATAAATAAGTTTGTACCAAGTTTTTTAAATTTTTTTTTCTACAATTTTGTATGGAAATGGTCGAGTTTTTCGAGTATTTGCCGAATGCGAAATTTTTATCGAACACTTCAAATTTTTAAATGAGTTATCAATGAATATAGTCAATTCATAAAAGTGCATATAAATTGTTGTTTTTTCGGGTAGTAGTTGGCCCAGGACACAATGTTCATCCGATTGAGGTGAGATTTACTTTTCCAAGAACTATACATTTGTTATACTTATCTTTAACATTTACCTATTTACATGAGTTCAAACGAACAAAAAGTGCAGTCGTTAACTACTAGAGCTACTCGATGGGGTCGAGCAGTCGTTAACTACTAGAGCTACTCGAAAACGGGGAGCCCTGGTGTGAAGGATATAGGTACAAATTTAATCAAAATGCACATGTATATGGAACCGGTTTTAAAATTCTTCCAACGATGTTTATCTCTGGATACTAATTTTTTAAATGTGGTCTATGACAAGAGTTATTTCGGTTCTATAAAGAAAGCCGGACAGCGCGCCATTTTTGTTTTTGTCCAAAAATTTTCCCTCACTTATATGTATGTGAAAAAAAGCAGAAAATATAATTATATTTGAAAAAATATTTCTAACAATCACACATTTGTCGCCATATGCATCAAAACAGACATTTTTGTTAGGAAAACTTTGCAAAAAAAATAATTTTAGATGAAAATTGGGAAACACACTTTTGAAATGTATTTACATACCAAACTAAAAGCTGAACCTTTGGGTCAACCTGGAAGGCTATGTTGAAAACCGCTTTTATAAAATAACTTGTTTCTTACTAAAATATAAACCTCCTCTTCAATGACTTTCCAGAGCGTGAACGTCTGATTAGCTCGATTAATTATTTAGCGGTAGAATAAGCGAAAATTTAAAAAATTGGAAAAAAAAAACTCTTAACAGCGAGCTTAACTTCAAGCTTTGGGAATCAAATATATACCATAACTATGAATACTTATCTTGTCCTTAGATGTCAACAGAAATAAATTAGATTTATTGCATTTACGAGTTTTTGTATATAAAATTTATTGTCAGAACCTTATTAATTTTTTTGATGTCATGCTGTATTAGATTAGATTTTATTCGATTTTGAAGTCGTTGAACTCTTTTCAATATAGCACAAGCCACTTGGCCAAAACGCACAGTTTTAAATGTTATGAACCGGTTTTAAAGTTCTTGTTGACTCATAATTGAAACAATTTAACTTTTGGGGCACCTTAACGATGTGTTTTTTTTCTGGATATCACTTTTTTTGATGTGGCCTACGTTGGAAGTTATTTCGGTTCAATAAGAGTTATACCTTTCCGATTAGAGATTAATCGGTAAGGTATAACTAAACTCCTCTTTAGCACTAATAATTTATACATCTAAAAAATTTCTCTCGTATGAAGACTAGTCACTCCTAGAGTTTATTGATCTTACCCAAAGGTTAATTTATGGGCCACTTCTAAACTTTGCCAATATTCATCAGGAACATAGAATGTTTTTACAACAAATACAGAGGCCAAACGTACAGCAAAGAGCAAAAGAAACACCAATAATAAATTCATTTTCTTTCTTGAGTTTCTTTATTAGCACAATTTCACTTTTTCATAGAAATTTTATAATTTTATTATTTATAGTGTGATCTTGTTATTTTCTTTGAGTTATTTTTTTGTTTTGGTTATATCTTTTATTAAAAACACTACCACACACAGAGATAAAACGCTCCAAAAACTATAATTTATTTAACAGAACTAGTTTATTTAGAAAAAGGCCACGTTTTTTGGCAACACAAAAAAACGAAATTCACTTTTACTAATTTGCTTTAAAATAAATTATGTTATGCGTTAGCGATTTGCTCACTATAAGCTAAAAATAAACAAAATATAAGTAAAATATTCTTGAAATTCTAAAAAAAACTGGCCGGCTTGTTGTTGTGTGATATTTATATGACGTCATCAAAAAATGACGCTTACATCGAATAGAAACTTGGCAGCACTTTACAGCAAAGATGCCACATGTTGACAAAAAAACAACCGATATGTTAAACAGCTGTTGGACGCCATGTTTCTTAACCATAGTAGTGTTGTAAGATAGTGTAACTTTTAATTAGTCAGTACATCTCGATACTTTTTCCTACTACACCTACTCAATGCTATAATTCTTATAAAAAAACGTTGAATTTTTCATATGAACATAGTTGTATTTTTATTTTTATTTTTGTATTTGTATTTATTTAGTCTATGGAAAAAATCCTTACAGACAATATAATAAAAATTACATAAGTAGATACCTAAGAATATTATTATTAATGGTAAAAACATGCGTAAAGGTATACAAACACTAGCAATATTATTAATTTCCCCTTAAAACGAAAAGTTGTGCAATAATATTGCAAGTGTATTCGATGCTTAACAATTCAAACTTTATAAGGCAAATGCAATTGCATATTATTGCACAACCTTTCGTTTTTTCTATTACTATAAGTGGTTACTCTATTACCATAAGTAGTAATAGAAACATAGACAGTTTCGAGTACTCAGCCCTCAATGCTTTTACAACACTATTCCATAGGTTTATAAACACGAAAAAATTGTTTTGCGGAACGATTGTTTTTACAAATTTTACAAAAAGTATAATTCTTAGTAATTATAACATAAAACAACAGGTAAATTGTTAAAAGAAAAAATATGTAAGCTAATTACTTTAAATATGTTTGCTCCTAACAATGCTTATACAAACCATAGCGGGTTTGTTTACATCAAATACATACACAGTCAGAAAAAGACAAACGGACCACCGCTGGCAAGGCACTTTAGCAAATGGTACAAGTGCTTTCCCAAAATGATAACATCATTAAACAAAAGGTCCGTCTGTTCAAAAAGTGTCGGAAAAGCACTGCGGAAACAAAATTTTCAACGTTGGTAAAACCATGAAATATGTAGTCCAAAAACTCTAACCACTTAGCAAACGAGACAATACTTGATAGCTTGAAAAGTAAGTAAATGATACCTGCTGGGTAACAGTTGGCTGCTCAAATATGTCAGCACTGGCATAAGTTTTAGTGGAAACCGCATGCCAACGTTGGGAAAACAAAAACAGAGTCAATCTTAAAAGAACTTTTCCTGAAACAAAAAAAATCAATTTTATATAAAAGAAATATTAAAATGCTTTACCAATGGTTAGACTTTTGAGCCGTTGGTAATTTCTAACTGGATAGCACTGGGAAAATACTTGTTGTCAAACGTTAGTACAGTGGCCTGAGCCAATGCTATTTTTTGTAGACCACTGAAATTATTGTAAAAAACATTTGGCAAATCGTTTTTTCTCCTGCCACTTAATAGTTTATTTACAATTCCTCGGTTACCACAGTGGCTATAACAGTGCTTGATTTTTTGTACCATTTGCAGTTTCTGTCGTGCATCTACATGTCCATAGTTTTTTCTAATTGTTAATTTCTTTTAAAATTTTAGATTAATAATGGGAAGACGTAAGTCAAAAAGAAAACCACCACCTAAACGAAAAAAATATTGTACCATTGGATCTTCAATTTAATTGTCCCTTTGTAATCATGAAAATCTTGTGAAGTGAAAATGGATAAAAGTCATAATGCAGCACGAATAAGTTGCCGGGTTTGCCTGGAAGACTACCAGACAACCATTAATTTTTCTTTCGGAACCATAGATGTATACAATGATTGGGTTGATGCGTGTGAAACAGCCAATTAAAGCAGTCCATTTGTACACTATTCCGGATAATCATAACATGACTCATTAACTAAATTAAAGACAAAAATAAAAATTCATTATATATATTTTTTGACTATTTAATATTTTAGAATTTTAATGATTCATACGATATCCATCCCTGTCTACGCATATCAACTATATCCCAGTATTAATGATATGAAATGTCATTTTCAAAAGAGAATTTAGACTAATTATATCACATACTTGGAAATAGTAGATATGGATAGCGTGTGATTTGCCCTTACAGATAATTTCGTACAAAATCAATTTCCGGATTATTTATATCGCACTTGATCAACAAGAGGGTATTAACTCAAAATTTTGAAAATATCACTTATTTTCAAGAAATCAACTAACAACAATCTATCTATTGTAAAAATTTCAACGTATTCCGATTACTCTTTCATCTCGAAAAACCACTTTTCTACAAAAGTTCAAATAGAATGAATCGTATATTTTCATAAAAAGGTATTATTTTGATTTGAGTCTTTTTTATGTTAAAAATAATCAAAAATGTTTTATTTATATTTGGTTGTATTTTGAGTTTGATACTGTTTTTGTTGATAAAATTTGTTTTATTCTATAAATTTAAATCGATAAAATTTCAAAAAATAGTATTAACTAAAAAATTGATTATTTTTGCAATGAGTGGTAAATTTTTAAAACAAAAACAATTGTTTATATATTTTCAAATGGAATTTGCTTATTATGATATGTTTGAATTTTAAATTCTGTTAAATATGGCCATAAACAGTTTTTTGACTCTACTGAAAATTTTGAGTTTATACCCTCTTGTTGATCAAGTGTGATATGTTTTTTCAGAAAAGGCATTTATTTTAAGAAAGTTTTATAACAAAAAAACCAATCCGTATCAAAATCACAAAGTGCTTGCTAACTAGCTTCTAATTTTCTCACAAAAATTTCCATAAAGTAATTGCTGTTATCTTGCTACTTAAGCCGGAATCGAATTTGGATAGCTTTTTGAGATTATTACGAAAAACTTTTTCTCGCTCCGATTTTGGTCTATATTCAAATTTACAAAATAAACCACATTTATTATCAGAAACAAAAACAAACCAATGGTTTAGGACAAAACTAACACGTCATGACATCAAAAAAATTAATAAGGTTCTGACCATCACTTCTTATATGTTACGCGCATGCTGATTTCGATCTATGGTAGAGTTTTCCGCAAAATGAAGTCTGATGTATGTAGTAAAAACAACTGACAGTTTTTACTACAAACATTTTGAAACAACTGTAAAAATGAGTAAAAGCTACTGTTTTTCAACAGTTATTTTTCAGCATTTAAAAAAAATATTTTTTAATAAAGAAAAATCTTTTTTGCATTCAATTACAATAAAAATTTGTATTTCCTACATCCTGACTAAAATGAAAAGTCGAAATTCCAAACGGTACTCCAGTTATGACGTTTTAATGCATTGGAGATAAATAAAATTTTCTAATTATTATTTGCAAACTCTGAACATATAAATAAGAACAAATATAAACTAAATGAGAACTTTTAAAAATTTATATAGTCTTCTAATTTTAAATAACTAACAAAAAAAAACTGATTACTGCAAAATTATTGTTTTTAAGTTGTTTACATAAAATGCTTAAACAACTGTTAAAAAATACAATAAATTTCTTCAATTGTTTTTAAAATAACTGCCAAAATAGTTTTGTATTATTTCATAGAAAAACAACTGTAATTACAGTTAAAAACTACTACTACTGATTACTACACAAACAACTGTTATGTTGTAACTGTAAAACTTTTTTTGGTGTATTATAATTTTATAACAAAAATGTAAAATAACTAAAAAAAAGCTTTTGAAGTCCATTTTTACCACTTTAACATTTGGTATGGTACTCAAGCAAAAGCAGGTCTGCCTAACATTTTTTTCTAGACATTTGGTTTGTTTTGTTGCTATACGTGATACGAAGCTAATTAAGTAAAAGAAGACAAGAATGGAGCAAAATTGATGATTAATAGGGTTTTTTGTTAAAGTTCTGCCTATTATGGAAGCTCTAGCTTTTCTAAAACTTCGGGTTCTGATGAGATCTTTAGCCAGATCGCAATACTAGTATCAACCTAGCTAATATGTTTGATTTGCTTTTTTTTGTAAATATACGGAGGTTGAAAGCTCGTTATAAATTGAAAATAACATAAAAATAATCTCGATGTATATAAAAACAAAAAACTAATATAACTGTAAAAAATATTACTAGAGCCAGAGTACGCACTAAAATTTTTATATAAATAGAACATTTTGGTCTTCAAAGTAACGTCATGATGGTTGTTAGGAAAATATCTAACCACGTGCTTGATTACTAAGAAAACAAGAATGGAGCAAAATGATTGATTATTTATAGGTTTTTGTTAAAGTGGATTAATTGCTTAATTTTTGTGCAAACATTAGCTGTTAATCCATTTCTTACTACACAAAAAAATTCCAGAGGGAGGGAATACGTAGAAAGCATACTTAGCAAAATTTTTTTCATTAAAACTGAATTTGATCAAGTTTTGTTTAAATTATGTATCCCATTGGGTTAATTTGTATTTGCATATGCAAAATTACTTTCCACGTGACAAGTAATTTCTTACATTATACAACATAACTTAACATTCTATCTATTTATACAACTGTTCTTATTATGCAAAATCTTTACAAAATGACAAACTTATATTACATACCTCGTAACATTTTGTTTGCATATTTTAATCACGCATTACTTGGTAAGTTACTATTTGAATTGTATAACTTAGGTATTTTTATTAAAAAATCTATATCTATTAAAAATTATACACAAAGTTTATCTCAATGAAATAAAATTTGTATAAAATATTAATTAAACATCATTTTCACGTATATACATCAAATAATTAAATTCAATATGTGGTTCAAGTAGCCGCAACAAAAATATGTTAAAAAATAAGTAAGTTTATTCTTGTTTTTTATTAAACATCTGAATTCTAACACTAATTTATTAAATTTTTTTCTAGTTATAATTCATTGCAAAGGGGAAATTGCTTTGAAACTAAAAGAATCTCAGTTCAGGTTTTTAGAGAAGTGCGGTGGATAGGGCTTGTAAACAATCACTCAAAAATTTTTATTTGTCAAATATAAATAAATTTTAAACTGATGCTTTTACGAAAAATTTAGAAAAATGCAATAATTTTAAACGAAATATGGAATAAAAATGTGTATTAAAAGCAAAATCTGCACTTATAGAAAAATGTGCACTAACAAATCGATGATATTTTAACTCAAGATTTTCGCAAAGTTTTTGTTTACTCTATTCTCAGACTTGAAGAACAAAACATGAATTTGCATGACCTTCCGGCCCCTGGTGATAGAGTGTGTTATCAGTGGGCAGGTCTACTTCGTTTGAGTGCGCGCTCTTTCTAGTTCGATTCTGAATTAAATAGGTCGCTCTTTTAGTTCAATCGATCTTTGACAATTTGCTCAATCGTTTATTTGATAATTTTAAGCGAATTATTCTCTTTAACATTAAAAAAATTGAGCTGGCAACATTGAAAATAAAAAATTAAACTCTAAAACAACATAAGAAAAGAAAAATTACTCGAATACCAGAAAAGAACGAAAATAGCTGAAGATAGCGAACTAGCTCACTAGTTCAAAGTAAAGACTAGTTCAATTGAACTAGCTCTTTCACGAACTACACAACTCTAAAGCGTGTTAATGAAAGAAAAAAAGTTGCGAAAGATTTAATAAAAGGCAAATTTTAATTTTGCCACACATCACACATATAAGAGCTTGCATAATGTTTGCTCCAAGTTTTCTAAATTGTACAAGTTATATAATACGCCAACAACCATCATTACGAAAATTCAGTCAATTATGTTCTCAAACATGTACAAAACCCCAAATGTTATACAAACCACAACCAACAACACTCCTGCAAACGCGTTCGGATACAATCGTGTCGAAGTGAACACAATGGACGCACAGGTAACAACACCTCAACAACGACACCAGTTGGAGGTATACGTATGATATGGAAAAACGTATTTGGTAAATATTTATTAATTACTAATATTGTGGGATCTGGTGTCCTAATGGTAGTTGGTGATGTTATGGCTCAAGAAATTGAATTTCGTCGTGGACTCCCTAATGCTAAACGTTATGACTTGGCTAGAATTGGTCGTATGTTTATAGTGGGGGCTTTACAGGGACCTTTACATCATTATGTATACAATTGGATGGATAAAATAATGCCTGTCGCTAATTTAAAAAATGTGATTTGGAAAATTCTTATAGATCAATTGTTTATGTCACCCGCTTGTATATTAATCTTCTATTATTCAGCCTGTTACCTGGAAAGAAAAACGTTCAAAGAAACCAATAATGAACTTAAAGATAAATTATATTTATCTATTGTATGGATTGGTTATTGTGGCCAGGAGCCCAATATATAAATTTCCGTTATTGGATACCAAAATCGTGTAACCTTTGTAAATGTCTGTACGGCACTTTATAATGTTTTTATGTCTTATGTTAAACATGATTACAATATTAAATTGTAGTTTGTAAGGTTATTTTAAGTTAGAAAATTTAAAATTAATTGTATGTATGAATTTGTTAATGCACAAAGTTTTAAACTTCAAAATCATATTTTTTTTATTAGCCAAGATTTTGAATTATTTCACATTATTTAAAAAAGAAATAATCAAGACTCTGACTAACCACTTTATAAAGGCCTTATCTACAAGCCATCTAACTGCAAATAAAGAATTATAAATGAAATAGGAGTTTCGATGTGTTAGATCCCTCATCAGGAATTGAAAACTAACGTATTTTTCACAAATCTTGAAAATATATATTGAGATAATAAATATATCATGAGTTCTACTACATTGAAATTCACCGACGGTCCTCAAATT
>JAEKOY010000341.1:0-26139 GCA_021234595.1 Delia radicum
TTTTTGCGATTTTGATCTGGAAGGTGAAGTTTTTTTTGATTTTATATGTTCGCAATTTTTGTTCTTTATGACAAGAGAGTAAATCGAAATTCTTGAACGGTTTGCAAGATATGAGCCTGAGAAAATGATCACTTTTTTGCGAAAATGATACCGAGGCCCCAAATCTTTGGCGGCCCATAAACAAAAAGGAGGTGAACTTTCGGAAAAAATTGGAAGACACGGGTCTTTTTTTTTAGTCTTTATCAAGTAGTGGTGTCCGTATATGGTTATTTTTTTCGTGTTGCACTGTGTTATAAACATATGTAATTTACATATAATACCATGCAGTAACATATATATATATATGTGTATAAAATAATGCATAATTATATGTAAACCTTTTTACATTACTCGGGTTAAATGATTTTCATATTTGTATTAAAAATAATATATGTCATTCAATACAAGTAAATCCAATTTAATAATCAAATATCTCATCCATCTCCACCAAAAACTACTTACCTTTTAGACCTAAATTCATCCCACGGGTTATTGTGAGATCCATCAGGATCTGAAATTTTATATTTTGAATGCTCCAATTTGAGATAAATTTGATCTAACTTAATCCGGTAATATGTACGAGGGATCTAATCGCATATTACTGAATACCCCAATTTTGAGATAAACTTGGATTGAAATAAATATCGATCTATATCAAATGAGATCTGATTTGGAATTTGAGATGCAACTTTTTTTTTAATCGGGAAGTCATATATATATAATTTCATAGCTAAGACATGATATCTTAGCTTATCCGAAAAATGGTATATATAACCTTAACTCATGTGATCTCATGTGATCGCATCTGATATATTTAGATCCGAAAAATGTTTCTGTCTAGTTTCATCAAGTTATATATAATTTGATACAATTTTACATAACTTTATAAAATCGTTTAAAATGGTTTGGAAATCCGCACAAATATTTTGATTCACATTTTAAATAATAATGAAAATTTAAATATAAATCAATGGATTTTAAAATAAGATGTGATTTAATTTGACTATATGTGATGCCATATACAATTATATGTAAAAGTAATAGAAATTTTTCTTGTTTCCACCATATATGCTTATATTTAATTATCAGATAAGGCAAATTACCTTTTTTTTCTCTTTTTTTTAGATTTTGTGCTTTCAAAAAAAACGTTTTCTTAATATTTTTGGATTATAATTGCTTTCTTAACGATTTTCTGACTTAAAATGATTTATTACTCATGAGTATTATTTAGAACGAATAACTTTTCTACAAATAACCAGAGTTTAACTTAACCACAGATATTTCCATATAAATTTCACATTCTTAACTATGGTTAAGGCCAAAACTTTGGTTAATGTGAGATAAGTTAGCAGGTCTTAATATATTAACTTTGAACTTTTCTATGTTTTTACTTTGCTTTTTTATAATATTTTGTAGCTTTGGTTGTATTTCTGATAATTAGATTTTAGATTTTTTTCCTTAAATTCTATCATAAATGTTTATATATAATTATATATGAAAGTGATACAATTTGTCTTTTTAATTTTAACGTATATATTTATAAAGAATTATATGTGATGCCATATATAATTATATATAAAAGAAGAATTTGATTAATTTTATTGTATCATATATACCCATTTATAATTATACATTGAAGTATATATGATCTAATATTTAGCTAAATCAAGTATATATAAAGAGTGTATTAATGTATGTAATCATCTGCATATTTCTATATTTTGAAAAGTCATGAAGAATAAGTCAAAATGTCAAATTTGCGATCGCGTTGTTGTTTAATTTAGATGTTTGCCATACTTGATGTCATTTATTCAAAAGCGATTTCTATTTCCAAACTTTTTTGGTAGACACAGGCATCTATATTGGTTTTTAAAGTAAATGTTGTAATTTTCTAGGGAGTTTTAGTTACATACATATATTTTTCATTTGTATAATAAACGCCACATCCCCAAAAAAAATCTGACTATTTATTTATATGCACTCGAGTAAATGTTTTGTTTTTAACACTAATACTAACAAATAATCCATGAAAGTAATACAAGAGACATTAATACATCTAACGAACTATGTATGTGGAAATGGTGTGGCATCTACGTGATACTAGAAAATATGAATTAGTTGTACTAACAAAACTAAGACAGCAGATACAAATGCTCAAACTACTACATGACACATGAGAATAATTCGCATTTGTACAATGTACTCGTAATGCAATGACATGTAAAAGTAAAAAAGCCATTCATGAAACTGTCAAAATTGCTAGAAATATTGACGTAATATTTTATTTAACACACTCACACACACAGATGGAATTTTAGTGGACGAAATGAAAATTTTCAGTAATCTAGTGAAACTTTTTTTCGTAAAGTGATCTAAAAATTTCTATAAAGTAATGAAAGGTTTATAGAATTTAGAAAACTAAAGCATGGACATAATGTTGTCCAAAAAAAAAAATTTTGGAATTCGTGAGTCTACAACTTATAAGATATGCCATTATGAAAATAAATATGGTTTGCCAAAAATATCTCAAACAAGTTTTGTTTAGAGGTCGCAGGTCAGGACTGATTTTAATTAATTTTAATTTTAATTAAAAAATCAGAAAACTATATCGCTAATGTGACTATAAGGCTAATATTTATATATTCCATTTCGTTCCATATAAATTAATTCGGATATTGTCATCAATTAATGTGACTATATAAAATGTAGTTAGTATGATAACGGGTGGAAAAGTTAAAATATAGAAAATATGTTTGAAAAGATTATACTCAATCCTCTGGCTCTGGTTTCCATTTAAGCTTCTGCAATTTTTGAATAATGTAGAACTTGAAAATTTTTTATATTTCAGAATTATTTTGGGAATTTGTTTATTGTAACTATAACTTAAATTGTTTGCATATAACTTCATTTTAGTTATCAAAGTTACGCTGCATATATTTTAAATATGTTTATATCGTTAATGGACTATATCGTACTCATTTCGTATGATTCGTAAAAAGTGTAGCTGTCGTTTCGCCAAATGGACTATAAGCGATGTGACTATAATCGAAAAGTACTGTATGATGAAAGTTCTTGGTAAGTAGATTGTAAAACTATAACAAATTTAATTTTTCAATGACATCGTTTTCAGAAAAATACCACAAAAAAATCAATTTTGTTGGGAATCTTTGAAAAACGGGAATATTTAAAATAAAAAAATTATTTTCATATATTTAATTAGAATATTGTTCTACATCAAGTCCAAAAACCTAATATGATATTGTCATATTAGATATTATTTGTTGGTTTTTAAAAAAGTTTGATCACTTTCATGATAGACAATACTATTGCTTCATTAGCATCACCCAAATCTTCAGTTGTCTGCAATAGAAAAAGATAATTGGCTAAACTCAAACCGAGACATTACATGCAACAAACAAAACAAACTCTATTAGAATCTTTTTGTCTGCATTAGTGTATAAACTGCCTGAACTGCTAACCCTAATTTGTAATAATTTCTAAATTTTGATTACAGATTCCTAATCTTCATTAAAATTAAGTTCAGATTTGAGAAGTTTGTATATACAAGATTAAAAAAAGTTGGACGTTTACTTACATCTTTTCAGAAAATTTGATAGTTTTAACAAAAATATGAGTTTTTAAGTATAGTTTTTAAGTTCCCACAACAAATGCAATGAAGTTTTGATTAGAATTTGTTTACATTTTTTTTAAAAATTCAACATTTTATTTCAATATATTTTTGCATAAAGAATTTGGAATCAATCTTGTTTTTTAAATTCAGAGCTACACCAATCCTACTTGCATTTAGTTTTAAGATGCAAAAAAAATAGCAATTTTCACAAATATTCATTTCACAAACATAGCAAATTGAGTTTTGTATTACAGTAAAAATTATTAACTAGACTAAATTTTAAAATATATTGCAATATCACATTTTCCAAAAGAAATTTAGTTTTTCCAATACATAAAAAATTACTCTTGTTGTTGTGCTGTTGTTTCTTATATAAAATAAGATATATTTTTCTGGAACTAATTTCACAGGAAGAAGGAGAAGAAACTAATTTTTATTGAACATTTTTACCGAACACAAAGAATATACCAGACTTCCGAAGTTTCTTCCCCTCCAAGGACTAGTCAGTGGATAATTTCTTGTGAAAAATAGATAGCAATAGGATTAACAACAGGGGGCATACTAGTTGAAAAATAAATTGTTCATTGGTAACTATTAGTTAACTTTGTCTCTTCTGAAGAAAAAAAAAACACAATTCATTATGTACGCTGTGATTGCCAAATTCCAATTAGCCATATCTGACCGTGGCCTCAACTGGCTAAAAGGTGATGCTATGATGATGTATGGCGCTGGGCTTGATACTCAATATGACACAAAGTAGAAAGCAATTTAGCAATATAAAATACTTTTACACATAAAATAGCCACTGACGAGTCCTTGGAGGGGACCTAACTGCGGCAGTCTGGTATATCTCTTGTTTCCGTTAAATTTTTCAATAAAAACTTTTTCTTCTTCTTCCTCCTGTGAAACTATCTCTAGAAAAATTTTTCAGTTAAACAGTTCAACAAAATTAGAAAAATGTTAAAGCAATAAATTGAAACCAATACACCTAGGGAACTGTTGCTTTAAAAATATGTAGTTGTTTGGGTTGTAATACAGTTTCATTATTTTTAATGTAAATGTCAGTCATTTGTAGAACAAATTAAATTTTTGACTAACCTTGTAGTTCATTTAAAAAAAAAACAAGCCACATCAATGACTGTTTTAATGATTTTACATTCATTTTTTACATGTCTTTTTGTTATTTAAAAAACTACCATGTGGTTAATTTTTACTACAATTTTTAGTCATTTTTTGAACATTAAAAAACAAATGACATGTTAGTTGAATTTACTGTAATGTAAGTCGTCCCTTCTTTAAATGAAATTTCATTTGTTTTCAACTACGTTTGTAGTGGTCTTTACCTATACAGTATTCAAAGTATACCAACCAAGTTCAAGTTAATTCACCAAGACAACAGTATCGGTAGTAGCAGTTGTTAGTTGTTAATCAAATGCTTCGGTTATTGAGACCAAATTTTTCGGTTGGGATTACAGTCATTCGATTGAACCAACAGAAATTCTGTCATGACAATGATATGTATTTATAAATAAGTTCTCTTAGTTATTAAGCTCTCTTAGTTAAGTTATTGTAAGACTAACTAGTGTTTATAATTAATATCAAATAAAAACAGTCTTTAAGTAGAATTAAAACGCGCTGGTTTTGAATATACATATATCATTGGCGACGAGGCGCTGGTTTTGAATATATATCAAACAATAGAATATCGATTGTCTCAACACAAATTCGGTTATCACTACCCAAAAATTTGATGATGACAATCGAACCATTCGACTGTCTACATATATGGTTGCTACTACCGATTCTGTGTTCTGTGTGTTGAAGTGCGTCTTTTGTAAAAATAACGATTTTAAAAAATGCATGTTGAAATATAGTTTTTATTTCAGTACAATATTAAATGTTAAGATGTTTGTAGCGTCTGTTTATACCGTTGGATTATTGTTACTCGTATTTCCAAAATATGCTGTCCAGAGGACAGTGAGAAAGAAGAATATATATTAAAACCAAAAAACTGACCATGAGCGTGAATATTTATTTATTGAATTACAATAAAAAGGACAAAGTAAAAAAGCAATTAATTATTATACTTTTTATGTTCTTTTCATAGTAAGTTCATACAAACAAATTTTAACAAAAAAGTTAAAAAAAAAATTTAATTTCAAATTGATTTTAATTTTTTTGGAAATTTTATAAATAATTTATGGGTTTTTTGATGAAATGAATTAAGTAAAATATAAACTAGCACCGTGTGCTAAAAATTTGTAAATTCGTTTATGGGATTTTTTAAACATTCACACCTTTCATCTCTCCTCTATCCCCTTTCCAAATAAAGCAACACATTAATGAATAGTAAGAATTTACTAAGTGTTGCTTCTCTTAACAAAAAAAAAAAAAAAAAAAAAACAAAATAAAATAAATAAAATAAAATTAAAAAACTAAAGTAAAGTTTTAATTACATGGATATCCTTTACCCATTCGAATTTAATTGATATGTTTTCCATAGCCCTTACTTTAACCCCATATTAAAAGTTATACGTAGTTTATTCAAGTATTCAACAAATAAGAAATTTCATTTTAGTTAAAAGTTAAATTCGCGAATATTTCTAAATGCGGAGCTTATATCAACGATCTCATTTGTGATCGTCATCCTAAAATGTATCAGAATGTGTAATTAAGTATAAGAAGAAAAAAGCTAACAACGATTGTCTTTATACGACGGTTACGAACACTTTAACCCATTAAAATGTATTATTTTATCCAAATTAAATGATATTTTTGAGTTGAAATTATTTATTATCTTAAGCGGTCATTTTTAATTATTAAAACATTAAAACACTTGATTTTGTAATACATTGTTTAATACAATCAATGTCTTTTGAAATTTTTTTTAATGACCCCCCCATAACAACACTTAACAATTTTTCGTTTCATATTTAAGTTCAAATGTTGTTTTTGTTGTAACTAAGGAAAAACTATTTTAGTAGAATTAAGTTAAAAGCACGTCTTTATAATTTAAAGTTTATCATTGAAACTTTGGGGTTTTTCAACCTCTTTTTCTTTATCTCACCACATTTTTTCTTATACAACATAATTTGTCAACTCTAGTAGCAAAATTGTCATTTAACATTACACAATTACTGCTCTAATGAGACTTTGTTCTTCTGTAAGTTGGTGTTTTCTGGATTGCTACAGTCCGAGACAATCGTTTGCACGCACAAACAGATACTCTAAACCAGTTGTTAAGTTTGCATGTTTAAAATATATTTAAATTTGTTTTATTATTTAGTCTATCTGAATTTTTATGGAAAAAATGTGTACTTGTGTAAAATTATAAATGACATATTTAAGTTTAAGCGAGACATTCGTTTGCACGCATTGACGAAAAATTCGGTTCCACGTGTCGTGAAATTAGTGCGGAAATTCTGATGCTATATTTGATTTCAATTTAAATTAAAAAAAATTGATTTCCTGTTGTGCTTAAAATCTTGAGAATTCGTTTATTTTACAGAAGAATAGAGAAATTATTAGATTTAGCTGATTATTTCTTTGAAGACGCTACTGAAATTTATTTTCAAAACAAAAAATGGCGTTGTCTCAGATAAATGCTACAACTTTTAAATATTGTCCATATTCAATACTGATTAAAACCCCAGCAAAATCTTTCATTACCACGTAAGTGGTTATATAATGAAAATTAATATCTTAACACATTATAATTTGGAGTTATTTTTGTTTGGCGAATTCGTTTTTTTAAGCAGCCAAGTTAATTCTTGCTAAAAGTTATAAAGTTTTTGCGGAATATTAGTAGACTGAAAAAAACTCAAAAAATTTTTAGAAAATTTATATTTCTGTTAATTTTTTTGCTAAAAATCTGAAACATATTTTTGTGATTCTTTTAGAAATAATAATTTTCATCCTCCCACGATGAGGACAAGAATGAATTTAATATATACAAATATATAGAAATAATTATATATAAAATAAACAAAATTACATTCCAACTACTTACATCAATGAGTGTCTAAATATAGAACCCCTTTTGTGCAATAAGAAACGTAAACATAAAAAATTACCTAAGATGTTTGTCGTTGTCTTTCGCTTCAGTCTGTCTATCTGAACGTATATTTGGAATTTGACCACACTGCACTAATAATCACTATAATGATTTAGTTTACAAATACAAGTTTAATGTTTATTAAATTTAAATATTTTATTTTGTCTTTAATTTAATTAATAGACAATTACTTTTACAATCTGGTGACAAAACAAAACTAAAGTTATTTTAATCCATGTGTGTATTCACATTATTAGCGTCTTGATGTGTAAAAAACAGACATAAAATATTCCATGGTTGATTTTTTGTATATGTCTTACAAGAGTTGTAATGTTTAATATAATTTTCCTCGTCTCTGCGACATCTTGACATGCCGCCACATATACTTGATACTGCGTATATTTTTCAATCTAGTTGTCGTCCACACTATTAATGCACTTATTAGTACACTTTTTTTTTTTTATCAAAATAGATTAGTAAAATATTAGTAAATTATTAGTTCACATCAAGTTCACATCAATTAAGTGTTGAATAATTATAACTAAAATTTTAGCTGAAAACATAATTTCAGCTGAGAAATAGCATATTTGATATAAAAAATGTTTTACTAACTTTTCTACTAACTTATTTTTTTGATATGCTTCTTAGAAGTTATATGAGAGACTGAAATTTCACTTACTTCGAGAAAGATTTCTGCTGGTGTCCGTTATTTGATTATTTTATTAACAAAAAATAATTTTTTTGTCCTTAATTTAGCCTAAATATGATTTTCAAGGAAATGGACCATATTTTAGTGTTTAGAGCTTCAAAACAAGCTAAAATCAACTTTATTTGCACACTTTGGTAATATATAAAACCCGCTCATCATATACGAATGTAATACCGACGCCAGGTTCCTCAGGACAATAGCGTCGTACTTAACTGGACACTGTAATCTCAGATACCATCTGCACAAGAAGGGTCAATAGGACACGGATATGTGTAGGTTTTGTGAGATGGTGTCTGAGACCTCGGAGCATGTTCTCTGTGAATGTCCCAGGCTTTGTGATAGGTTAGGTTAGGTTAGGTTGGAGTGGTAGCCGGCTCCGTGATCACCAGCACACTTAGACTCTGAGGTCCGTTGTGATACCACGAGACTGACGGATTACCGGTCAGACTCCACCGTTGAACCATTTAGAGCTCCTTACGAAGCTAAGGAGGTGCGGAATACCAGCACCTGAAAGATCCCCAAGGTCGTGAAAGAACGCCGATCCAAGTGAGGCCCTCCTACGTAGCGCCAGCGCAGGACATGAACAGAGAAAGTGCTCAATACTCTCCTCCTCCTCCTCGTCCCCGCAGCTCCTACAGAAGTCAGGCGATAACACCCCCAACCTACGAGCGTGTCTGCCAATGAGACAGTGGCCGGTTATCACCGCCACCATGTTAGAGATTTCCCCCCTGGAAAGCGACAGGAGCGCCCTCGTTCGCCCCAGATCTAGAGCCGGCCAGATGTGCCTTGTCACCACACAAGTCACGCCATTTGCCCACCTAAGGTTAGTCGCCCTCTCGGAGTTGAGCCGATTGTTCAGCTTACAGGTTGCTAGGGGAACACCAACTCCAGCAAATTCCGCAGGAACTTGCAGGGTGGTTCCTAGCCTTGCAAGCTCATCAGCTCTACAGTTCCCTGGTATGTCCCTGTGCCCCGGGACCCAAACGAGTCGAATGTCAAACTGCTTGGCCATCTCATCCAAGGATGTGCGGCAGTTAAGGGCAGTTTCCGTAGTCAGAGACATTGACCCCAGGGACCTTACCGCGGCCTGACTGTCTGAAAAGATGTTGATGCTCGTCGTGGACAGGACATTCCGTCCTAGCCAAGCGGCAACCTCTCCTATCGCTATCACCTCAGCCTGAAAAACGCTGCAGTGATCAGGCATCCTCAGAGCCAGTTTCAAACCGAGCTCCTCGGAATAGACGCCGAGACCGACTCTTCCGCCGAGCCCCGATCCGTCCGTGTAGAAATTTACGCCACGTCTCCTTGTCGGCATCCCACCCGCCCAGGAATCCCTGGTCGGTATGTGGACCTCAAAGAGACGTTCATACGCCGTCACAGGAGTCACATGATCCACATTCCGTGGAGAATTTTCCCCCAAAATCGCACCGTGACCAAAACTATTGCCCACAAATTGCGAAATCGACCGTAGTCTAATGGCCGCGTCAGCCGCTACCTGCTTCCCCAGTATATCCAAGGGGATTAGATGCAATATGATCTCCAGTGCATCCGTTGGTGTAGTACGGAGTGCCCCCGTGATACTCACAGAAGCCATCCTCTGTACCCTTTTCAGATATCCCAGGTAGGTCGTCTTATCCAGTGCGGGCCACCAAACAATGACCCCGTATAAAAGAATAGGGCGAACTACCGCAGTGTACAGCCAATGAACCACCTTGGGGCTGAGTCCCCATCGCGCTCCAATGGCCCTCCTACAGGAGTACAAGGCAATCGCCGCCTTCCTCGCCCTTTCCTGAACGTTGTGCTTGAAAAGCAACTTCCTGTCCAGAATCACGCCAAGATACTTGGCTCTGTCAGAAAGTTGTATTTCCACACCGTCCAGGGTTACAGGCCCAAGATCGGGATCGTTGTTCCCCCTGTGAAATAGAACAAGCTCCGTTTTATTGGGATTAATCCCAAGTCCACAGGTCCTTGCCCAAACCGCCAGCTCCCTTAGAGCCGTCCGCATAATATCCCTAAGCGTAGACGGAAACTTCCCCCTTACCATTATCGCCACATCATCGGCGTAGGCGACCACGCCCCTGCCGCCTCTTTCCAGGGAAAGAAGTACAGGGTTTAAGGCCAAGTTCCACAATAGTGGAGAAAGAACCCCCCCCTGGGGCGTTCCCCTGTTCACGAATCGGGATATACTAGTGCCACCCAACTCCGCCGTAACGCGCCTGCCGGTCAGCATTACACTGATCAAGGCAATGATCGCCGGATCCACCCCCAGACTCGATAACGCCGCAATTATAGAGTCCGGTTGGATGTTATTAAAGGCCCCCTCGATGTCCAAGAAGGCCACCAATATGTACTCCTTAATCGAGAACGACTTCTCGATAGTACCAACAATCTCGTGCAGAGCCGTCTCCGTCGACCTTCCCTTGCTATATGCATGTTGTCTTGCAGATAGCAGTTTCGGGTCGATGGTCTCCCGCAAATAAGAGTCAATCATCCTTTCCAGTGTCTTCAACAGAAACGACGATAGACTGATAGGCCTGAAGTCCCCAGGGACCGTGTGTGATATTCTCCCAGATTTGGGAATGAAGACCACCCTCGTGTCCCTCCACCTCAATGGTACATACGCCGTGTCGACACAGCCAGTAAACACTCTCATCAAGAAAGGAACCACTAGATCAGAGACGTGTTGTAGTTCCGCTGGAATGATGCCATCCGGCCCCGGCGACTTATAGGGCTTAAATCCCTTAATCGCCCAGGTAAGCCTAGGCACACTGACTATCCCGGGGGCTGCTCTCTCCAACCGAGACACAGCGCAATCTGCCCTCTGTCCCATTGTAGCGGAACTGCCCGGGAAATGTGCATCAAGAAGCAGGCCAAGAGAATCCTGACTAGACGTTCTCCACGTCCCGTCAGGACCCATGAGATAGCCCAAAGAATTCGGAGAGGTCGAGAGTACCCTGCGCAGCCTTGACGCCTCAGAGACGTTCTCTATGTCCCCACAGAACCGTCTCCAAGACTCACACTTAGCTGCCCTAATATCCCTCTTGTAGAGTCTCAGCTGCAGCTTATAAGCAGCCCAGTCCTCGTCTGCTCTCGTGCCTTTGGCAACGTTGAAGAGCCTCCTGCAGGACGTTCTGCTCAGTTGCAGCTCATTCGTCCACCACGGAGGTTTTCGCTTCCCCCTAGGTTTCCGACTTGGACAAGCAGCATCCAGAGATGCGTTAAAAACACTCGTGATCTGATCCACGAGCTGGTCTATCTCAGCCCCGGTTTGAGGCTGAGATGTTGGAACAGAGTCAAGTAGGCGCCCGAAAGTCCTCCTATACCGGACCCAGTCAGTCTTCCTATAGTTCCTAGGGATTACCTCCGCCGGACTCTTTTCGTCCAGCGAAAATTCCAAGTACCTGTGGTCCGAGAATGAGTGTTCGTCACCCACTCTCCAGTCCTTTATCCTCCCCGTAAGAGTGTCGGACGCAAAGGTGACGTCCAATACCTCTTGTCTGTTCGAGGTTATAAATGTGGGTTCATGACCCCTGTTACAGATATGAAGGTTAGTACTAAGTATAAATTCCAAAAGTGACTCACCTCTTTCGTTCGTACCTGTGCTGCCCCAGATCGGATGGTGTGCGTTGGCGTCACAGCACATTATCACGTGATGCCCAGCGAGTTCAGCCTCCTTTACCAGATCCGTTACCTTTCCTGGTGGAAGTGGGCCCGGGTCATCGTAGGCAAAATAGGCGGACACGAGCCAGTATGTAGCGCCACTAAGCTCTAAGCTGGCCGCAGTTAGATCCTTACTACTGAAATTGGATAGTAAGAAGATATTAAGGCTATTCTTTGCTAAAATGCATGATCTCGGGTTACCTTCACTTTTACCAACGATTAGCTTAAAGCCGGGAGTCTTCAGTCCGCAAACCTTACCACCATTCACCCACGGCTCTTGGACGAAGACTATATCAGCCGCACCTTCTGTCAGGCGCAGCAGCAATGCAGCTGAAGCTGCTTTAGAGTGGTGTAGGTTTATTTGCAGGATCCGCATCATCATTGATGGTTTCCTCCAACTCCATCTCCACCACTGTATTGTCGGCCTCTTCCTCCGTGCTGTCCAGGAGTTCATCTTCGTCTCTGTTATCAGAGCCGAACAGCCCACTGACATCTCCCAACAATTCGGTGTCCGAAGAGAGATACCCCCCCTCGTCCTCCGGAACTGTTGGTAGACAGGTCGCATGTGAGTTCTCCCCTGCCACCTCCTCCACCTCAGACACCTCCACTGCAGCCGATATTTCCGCTACAGTGGAACCTCCTGTTGTGTCGGAGTTAGCAGGGATGATCTCCTGATCCTTCTTGTAGACCTTCAGCAGTACCTTACCAAAGCCGTACCTGACCTTGCCTTGGGTCCTGGATAAGTGCGGAAGTGACTCGGCGTTAAGCAGTATAATTGCTTCCCGTCGAGCACCATCCAACTCACCCAATCTACCGATCTTCCAACTTGCAGTTGGGAGATCAGGATTGCAGGATCTCAGCATGTCGAGTACACCATCAGCGTCGACTGGGGATGCCGGAATCCAGGCATGAGCTCTAGGCCGGGACGGGATTTCGTGCTTAGACACTAAATCCAGTTTAGCCCCGGGGAAGATCTCCCCCACCCTGCTGATGGCTGCCTTATAGAGGGCTACTGACCGATTGTCTTCAAACGAGATCAGCTTAACACGACCCTGATACCATCCAGCGTCGTCACACAAAGGAGGCGAGCCTGGCATCTCCTCTAGGACCTGTTTGTAGACCTCCGCTAATTTAGCCTCGATCCACGCCCACTGGCCCCTCGGGATAGTGCCATCCTCGTCTCCCCTGTTTACGATAGCCATCACACGGTTGCCTTTCACAACTTCGCTAAACGACCTAGACTCTGGGTTTGTCCCCGTCTTAGGTCGTTTAGATGATGGTTTCTCGTCTGGCGAGCGCTGCCTCTTTCCAGCCGGTTGAAGGCTCTGTTTTGAAGTGCCCTGACTTTCAGAGGCACGTTTGACAGCCTCGGCGTCAAGTTCATCTAGAACGCCTTTGGCCCAAGAGAGCGACGATTTCTGTTGATCAGAAAGCGTAGCAGGATCCTTATTGCCCAGTTTTCCCACAATTTTGGAACAGAGCCGCTTCTGGTTGTGTCTAACTTTAGACGGACGGACTTTTTTGCCTGGAACCGGGTTATCCAAGCTCTTATCGGCTATCCCCAACCTAGGTCTAGCGTCAGAATGTGCCGACTGGCCCACTCCCTTAGCGGATGTTCTGGGGTGGCCAGAAGCTTCTAGCTGCACTCCAGTTGATCTACCTGGGACGAGGTTACAAGTCGGCACATTTACCGTGCCTCCCCCGCCTAGACTACGACCTACTGTCGCAGTCGGCTTTTCAAGGCCCGACTCTTTGGTCGAAGCCTTCGGATACTGACTGGTAGAACTAGTTGGTCTAGTCAAACCAGCAGTGAATGTATTTTTTTCTTCATTATTATTTTTTTGTTTATTTTTATTTTTTTATTATTATTGTTATTGTTATTGTTATTGTTATCGTTATTGTTATTATTATTATTGTTTGAGTTCATTTTTGGTCCCACGAGTGTGGGGGAAGGAATGTCCACCGCGTCATAGCCCCCGATAACGCAGTAAGGGCGGCCTCTGCCTCTACCTACTTGCTGAGGTGCCCAGGTATCAGCAAGACTCCGTTAAAATACAGTTGGTTACCCCTAACTGCAAACCAACCGATGAGCACGGGTCGTGTAACACTCCGGTTTAGGGGGAGTGACCTTTGGTCGCGCACCTTTAAAGTCTCCTGCCACAAGACAAACCCTGGAGGCCAGAATTTGTCCTGCGACTGAAAACCACAGTGCACTTAAGCCCTCACATCGCGTCAAGATTGTCACTCTTTGGTGAAGGCTTTGTGATAGGATACTTAGGTTTCTAGGTGATCGCATCATTTCGCCTTCCGACATCGCGAACATTTTGCCTAATAGGAAATTGGCTTTATAGGTAGCTTGAACTTTAGGCAGCACAGAAGAACTACATTGGTCGCGGTGCATAGTGCCTTCTGATCTAATCTAATACCTTATTTCTAATGTTTTCCTTATAAATACCTCAAAAAAAAATAGTTTTAATGAAATTGTTCTTTTCCTAGGTGACTATGGAGTAAACAATTAATTGTAGAAAACAAAAATAATTTTAAACAATTCTATTTCTTTAAAAAACATGAAAAATGTGGTGCGTGCAAACGATTATCTCAGACTGTATTTTAAGTTGCTTGTCATTCTCAAGGATACAAGTTTACAAAATACAGTTAGGAGCAAAAGTGTTACAAAGTTGTTATCTATGAAAGGAAATATAAAAATTCGTTTTAGCTTTTTTTTTGTTTAGTTTAGTTTTTAGTTTTAGTTTATCCTTATTCAAAATCAAAAACAAATTTTTAACTGGTTTTTTAAGACAAATGTTTCACTTTTGCACCCGGTTATTTTTTGACAGTTTTGTTAAGAGTTTTTTAATATTAACCTTAAAAAATTGTAAACTTTTTGTTTTTTTTTGTTTTTTGTATGTAATTGGGCAAATATTTGTAAATTACAGCATTTATCTCGCCAAAAATTATGTTGCAAATAATTTTTTTCCCATTGTTTCAGGCCTTAAGCCATTTTTGGAAGTTAGTCATATTAATCATGCGGAACTATTGAATAAATCCAAAAGTAATTAATTGGATTCGTCATATACTATAACACGGACCATTAAACATTAGAAAATATATTGATTGGGTTTCTATTCCTATTCAAAAAACTTTTTTTATGACTGTTAAATTTGCGGTTTTGCTCAAATGGTACATTTTTGGCAAAAAGGTTTTATTGTTCAATGCAAGCAGGTAAATACCATTAATTTCAGACATCTAGCAATGAAGAGTGGGGAAATATTTATTGGAACCCAGTTTTTGACGAGACAAAATACATTACAAAAACAGCAAAAAGTTAACGGCTTTTTAGTTTATATTAAAAAATTTATACCAAAACTATCAAAAATTAACCGACTGCAAAAGTGTAAAATGTGCCTTAAAATCGAAAAATGCCCTTAGTATCTTCGTTATTTTAAGTTGTTTAAAATTAGTTTTTGATTTTTAACAAGGTCACACTAATAAACAAAAAAAAGCTGAAAAGCATTATAGGATTTCCTTCAAATTGAAATATATCTAAACAAAGTCAATCCTGTTACACTTTTGCTCCAAACTGTATAATTTGTTTATTGTTTTAAAAGATATTTTTAAGTGCAATTAAGCACAATTATATGCAGAAAATTTATTATTTTGCAGATATTTGCACCAATAACCTTTAATAACACGGTGCTACAAAAAAAAAAATCACTTTTTAAGCGACCTAGTGTAGTTGTAAGTGTATTACAAAACCTGTAAGACAAGTTCCAATATACCCACACATTTTCTAGATAACGGCAGTATTTTTTTGCAACTGCCGCATTTGAAGATTTGTAACTCATAAATTTTTCAAACCGAGTTTGAATTTTTAAACGGTACTTTCTTTATATTATTAACACGAGTTTAAAAGCCCGATACTTAGTTACCGGTAGTTTTATATGAAGAAAACTGAATTATTTTTCATAAAAAAGATCTCTTTCAGTAAATTTGTTAATATTTTGGAAATTTAAATATCCAATTTCGAGTTTGAGAATTCAATCTTAAAGGTCATTAATCTCTTTTTAACTCTAGTTATACCACGAATTTATCAAAAATCCAAAAAGTTCAACTTCAGTTAGTCAGCAGATATCTTAAGAGATGGACGTTAAGTGAGGAACTTCCTCTTTTAGTTCCTCCCTGTAAAAATTTTCAAAATCCCAGTATATGTGAACGACTGCATTATAAATTTAAAGGTCATATCTCATGTGGTTTGGGCTGGGTGGCTAAGGCGGAAGACCTTTCCTCTTTTTAACTCCCCCACTAAAAAAGTTGATATAGGGTCCGCCAAATAACTTTTTTTTTTTTGAAAATGCTATAAAAAAAACTACTGAATATTTTTTCAAATAGTGAATTTTATCGTTGATCTATAAGTTTATGTGTGAGATTTTGTTCGTTCGGTTTCAGATCATGACAAATTTTTCTCTAAATTAACAGAAAAATTATAGTTTTTTATACTATAATTTACTTTGACTATTAGAAAGTACAATCCTTCCAGTTAATAATGGAAAATAATTTCATTCAAATGGCTGCCTCGGCTGGCCACGCAGTATGAGCTTCATCTGAAAAGATGATTTGTTTTGGCAAAATCGGCATCGGAAAAAAACAAGTTACATGGCTGACCCTTTATATGCTAGATATAACAATAAAGGATATATTACCTCTGTTTACATAATTTCGTCATCAAATGAGTATAAGAGATTATATAAGTTTGTATCAGATTACGGCATTACACAATTTAATCTAATACTATATAATTAGATACTCACTAATGTAATTGTATCCCAAATTGGGTACATGTAATTGTGTCACATGTTATTGTTATCTAAATTAATAAAATTATAAAGAATTTTAGACATCTTAATACAAGGATGTGTTAAAAAACTTGTATATGTGTATATAAAAAATATTTCATATACCCGAGAAAAAAATTTTATGTATAATTATATATTATCATATATAATCACATCCAATTAAATATTGTGTCATATATAATCATAAATAATTGTATATGTTTATAAATACTTACATATAAACTTTTTTCCTCGGATATATACCATATCAATATATGTATTAGGGTGTCCCTTAAAAATAGATTTGTCACTACTCCCACCACCCGTTGTATTAGAAATGGTCCCAAATTGAAGAAATAGATAGAAATAGTAGAAATCTAAAATTTAACAAAGGTAGTCGAACTTAATCGTCCATATCTTTTTAACGGTTAAATCTACGTGAATCATTGATAACTAATTTTAAAGCCACTGCTGTCGTGCTTTAAATAGGATAAGCGAAGTCAAAATGCATTTTTTTTTTCAAAATCCGCGGTTTAAACCGCTGTATTTCAAAAAGCTGGCTTTTTAAAAAATATATGTTAATTATATTTATTTAAAAAAAATAACTAAAATAAAAAAATAAAAATTTTGCAAAATTAGTTGCACATAATTGCCTATATATTTTTAACTGGTTAAGCTACAAGTATCATTGATGCCTCATGTCACTTCTTTCATGTTTCTGAGTTATCGGCTTTTTAGTTAAATTTTTTGACATTTTTATCAGGATACCGTAAGAGCTGCTCATAGGGTTTTGGACACGACATAGGGAAGTAATTTAAATTCCCAGGTGAAAATGTTCATATATTGTCATATATGGCCACACATATATAAGTTCATATATAAATCCATATATGTTTGGATCCGAAATTTGGGGATATATGGACATTTATGGTCATATATGGGCGTATATGAATGTTTATAAATGGTCATATATTATTACTTTTCCTACATGCTCGTATAAAAATGCAATTTTTTTAAGTTTTTATCAAAAATATTGTCTTTGTATTAAAAGAAAATATTTCTATTATACTTCTAAGAACATGTTACTGAATAATTCATACATTTTAAATTCAAAATGCGTTAATAAATATAAATAGTTCAAATCTCCATTTTTTAAGAAAATACAATATGGAAAATAATTTAATGAAAATTTAAATAACATGGATAATGAAAAACCAACATGTTCCAAACTCAAAAAATTGTTCACGCTCTCCACAGAATATTTTAAAACATGTATTTTGAGCATTGCTAGATTCATAAAAAAGCCCAGTATGCTCGAAATATTTTTTTTAACCTAAAGCTGCTTCAAGAATATGGTATGATTTTACGAATTAATTTAATAATTTGTATATACGTTTTTAATTTTACCAAAAAATATGTTAGTTAACAACAATTTTGAATATTATATGAATTTATAAATGCTATGATAAATTGTTTTTCAATTAATTAATTACATTTCACAAATAATTTTTTTAGTCAAGGCAACCAGAAATATGCCCCAAAAATTTATTTTATACACTTAAACAAGGGGAGATACGCTCTTAAAATATTTTTAGTACAGTTTGAGTAAGTTTTGTAAAATTATTTAACCCTTTGACCACCGTCTGTACAATATATCCCATAAAATTCATGTGTTTTTAGCCAAAAATAACATACCTAAGGCCCGATAACATACATAAGGCCCGATTCTGCGGTATACCTTTGGGGTATGTTAGGGAGAAGCTCGGGTCGTGGAGGGAATCAGAATTCTCTCTCTATTGGGAAAATTCTCTTGGCCAACGACAGGCTAAGAGATTAATCTATTTTTCCAGTGCAGGATCGAGGAGACTCTTGTCCCTCGGGAGGGGTGACTTGAGTATCCTGGTGCCTTACCTGACTGGACACTGCAATCTCAGATACCACCTGCGCAAAAAGGGTCTTTCGGACACGGATGAGTGTAGGTTTTGCGAACTGGTAGCTGAGACATCGGAGCATGTTCTTTGCGAATGTCCGAGGCTTTGTGAAAGGCGTGCCAAGTTTTTTGGCGATCGCTTTGTTTCCCCTTCGGACATTATGAAGATTTTGCCTAATAGGATTATTGGCTTTGTAGGTAGCTTGAATCTTTAGGGTAACTTTAGGCAGCACAAAAGACCTAAGTTGGTCGCGGTGCATAGTGCCATATAATCTAATCTAATCTAAGGCCCGATTACTGAATGTCCCGTTAGCTACTAACTGGGACTTTGACTGACACATTTGTTGTTGTTTCCCATATAAATGTGTTGAATTGTAACTGGACATTTAGTAATTGGGCATAAGTGTGTTTAATTATTATCTTAATTTTCAAATCAAACCTCCCGATTGGGATTAATAATAGCAGCAACACCAGCGCTTTTAGTGGCGAAACTGAAATTCTGGCTCTGTACATGGATGTATATGGATGGAAAAGCAGAAAACTGGATATCTAACACAGCTGCTTGGATTCTTGCAATCATAATTGAGAAAAGGAGATGCTCATGTCAGCAATTGTGTAATTTCGCAATTTTCCATTTCTCCAAGAGTAAAATTTCTGATATGAATACCCTAAATAATAGTTAAAAATAAATATATATTCTTCTCAGTCTATTAATTCAAAAGTATTTTAATTCAATCATTTCGGAAGGATACAAAATTATTAAATTTTTTCTTTAAAAGGGAATTCATTGTATATTAAATTTTATGTCAACCAATTAAATTGCTTCAAAGCAGATTTATTTACTTTTTTGAAACATTATGAAAGCTTAATTATAATTTTTTAAAATTTAATAAGGTAAATAAACATTTTGTATTTAATTTTTTGTTTAAGTTTTTTAACAGGGTGTCATATAAACTAAAATGTAAAAAAGTAGGCAAATTTAAAAATTTTAAATCCAGGGATTTTCTGGGATAAAGTCTCGGGATTTATCGGGATCGGCTACCTTTAGTAGTAATGCAGTACAGGCACGTAGCTAGGGGGGGGGGGGCTTGGGGGCTAGAGCCCCCCCCGAAATGATTTGACAAATTTAAAAACTTAATACAATTCGTTAGAAAGTAACAATGTTATTGATAAATTTAATATGAAAATATTTATTTTTGACTTGGATCAAATAGGAAATAGTTTTATATGGTTCGAATCTTAAAATTTCGTTAGAAAACATCGCCTGCAAATGGGCGGCTATCATTGTTAGAGTTGATTTTCGACAAAAAGCAATAAATAAAATCATTTCATAAGAGATTTCGAAGTCTTTGACTTAAAATATAATCAAAAAGTTGTTTGAGACAATGCAAACTAAAAAATTAAATATGTCTACACAGAAAAAACTAAAATTGAGTTTTAACTAAAATATTTGTTTTATTGGGTATTTTTGAATTTTATTCATCGTCTTCTTAGACAGTGTGCAATTAATACTATAATTAATATGCACATATTTTCAATTCTTTGAGATAGGCGTGGTAGAGAAGATTAAGCATACTTTTCTAAAAATCATAACTACATTGTAAATTTTTATTGAATAAGACTGCGCAGTTTCTGGTAACACAACCTTCATCAGCAATCCTTTTTGACAATACTGTAATTATTTGTTATGGTTTTTATTGTTTGATTGCATCTATATGAATTTTTTTTTTTTATTAAATGAATTCGGTCGTGTTGATGCAATTGTAGTAACAACTAAAATAATTTGTATCTATTTAGTTAATATTATTTTCAATTACATATAGTTTTATTCACATCTATTAAGAATTTAATTGAATATTGTTTACTATTGGGACAAATTACAAAATTTAAAAAAATCCCCAAAATTGTAAAAAAATCGCCAAAATTTAATAAATCGAGGACCATTTGAAAAAATTGCAAAATTTGAAATAAATTGCCAAAATTTAAAAAAAACAGTCCTCGAAATTGCAGGAATTTAAAAAACTCCCAAAATAAACTCCAAAATTCGAAAAAAATTTAAAAAAAATCAGCAAAAATTAAAGAAACGCGAATTTTCTACTTTAAACGATTTTTTAATTTTGGCGACTTTTTAAAATGTTTGCATTTGTTTCAGTGTTATTATTATACGTTATAAAAACTGAAAATTTTTTTTATACTATACAACTAAGACTCAAAATTAAGTTTACTTGTGCCGTAAAAGTCTTTACTTTACTTACAGTGCAATCTTTTTATATAAATTTGGTTTGCTACGCACGCACCTGGTAACATAGTTTTCAGTATTTTTTTTACGATATATGTTACTATATCTCATATATTTTTGTAATTTTTTGAAACAAATTTAAGCCTCAAACTTTGATTGATATGCATAATGTGTTAACGTGGTCCAATGTGACTCAAATTTTCTCAATTTTTTTTTAGACTAAATGTGTTATGATCAACGGATTATCCTGCTTATCTTACTTCCCATGCAATTATATGGCATCACCCTATCACCTGTTTTACATATTTTCATTCTCTTGTAAATATTCTTCTTTCTTTTACCATTAACGTGTTCGGTCACCATTTTAGAAAAACCCGATATAAATATTAATTATAATTGTAAAGTTTAGAATAAATATCATTTAATAATACAACAGCGTGCATTATTCTTTTTCTACGATACAACAGTTTGGCGACGACGTAAAATTCGTTTCAATTACAAATATTTTGTGTGCAATTAATATCGTGTTTTTTTCTTTTTTTTTTTCTTGTTGAAGCAAGTGCAAGCTTACAAGAAAACAAAATGGATGCCGATCAATTTGCAACTTTTATGAAAACGCAACAGGATTTAGTGAGGCAAATATCTAAGTTGGCTGTTGGTGGTTCTACTGGTTCAGTGCAGGGCAATAGCAACATTATCAACACGGCGTTGGTTCCTAACTTCGAAGCTTTTGATCCGGCCAAGGAGACCTACCGTAATTATATACAGCGTTTCAAAAATTACATAAATATGAAGGGCGTTGATGGTGATAAGGAGTATTGTGCGAAGCTCCTGTTAAATTCGATTGGTGCTAAGCATTTTGATAGAGTGACAGCATTAGCAGCACCAAAAATAGCAACAGAGCTGAAGTACGATGACTTGTTGAAGCTGTTAGAAAATTATTTGGCCCCAAAAAGAAATGTGCTGGTGGCACAACACAAATTTTTGTCGAAATACCAAGGTGAGGGACAGTCAGTGGCAGATTTTGTGGCAGTTCTTCGCACTGATATTTTCGATTGTGAATTTGTATCAGAGTGCGAGTGCAAAAGTTCTATTGCAGATGTGTTTTTAAGGGCACAATTTATCCGTGGTATTAATGACAACGGAATGCGTGAACAGCTGCTTCAGTCAGAGTCATCTAAATTTGAAGAAATTGTTTTGAAAGCGTTGGCCCTCGAGGCGGCGAAGTTTGATTCTAAGGAATTGTCGCATGCTGCGGCCAATTCATCTAGTACAACTGTAAATAAAATTTTCAATAAAAAGAAAACGACAAATCGCGTTAAATTTCAGCAAACCCAAAATAAACGAAAAATTAATTATGAGCAATGGGTATTGCTGGGTTATGTTTACGCTGTGGTAAAAACGACCATTTCGCAAAGGAGTGTCGTTCAAGTTCAAAATTAAAATGCCATTCGTGTGCAAAGTACGGGCATGTAGCAAAAGTCTGCATTGCTTCTCTTTTGGCGGATAGTCCTAATGCCGGACCTAAAAATAAACCCAGTACACGTGGTAATGCAACAAATCAAGTGCAGAGCGGTAACTCTGATTCGGAATTTATAAAATTGTTGATGTTTACCGCAATGATTATTCAAATACAAATTCTGAACGCTACTACGCAAACGTTTCAATTGAAGGGAAAATTGTTAAATTTGAAGTAGATTCTGGCTCAGGATTTTCATTTTAGCCCCGTGGTTTGTTACAAATCATTGAAGTTATCTAACAAAATAACGCCAAACAAATATAGTTTTTCGCTCCTTTACCCAAGATACGTTTACTGCAGACGGCAAAGTACGAGTGCATGTCAATTTCAACAACATTTCGATTTTGATGACGTTTATATTGTACCAGACGGGTATACGGCCCTAATGGGCAGAACCTGGATACGTCGATTAGGTATTAACCTCAATGAATTGGATCAAATAAATTCAACGTATCCGTGACCAATTCTATTACTATTTCAAACCAAATCGAAGATTTAATGGCCGAATTTTCATCTGTTTTTGAACAGAAAATTGGGTGTATCCCTAATTACAAGGTTTCGTTGCAGTTGCGAGAAAATGTCAACCCTAGTTACACAAAAGAGCGTCAAATTCCTTATGCGTTAGCAGAACGAGTCAACAATGAGCTCAACGATTTGGAAAAAGAGGGAATCATCACCAAAGTAGCCAACAGTGACTGGGGATCACCATTAGTGGTGATTCCAAAAGCTGACGGCGGGGTACGACTTTGCGTGGATTATAAGGTAGGCGTAAATCAAAGATTGGTAGACGCACATTATCCGATACGTAAAATAGATCAAATTTTCAATAGCCTCAAAGATTCGAGATATTACTGCCGCCTTGACCTTTACAAAGCGTATTTGCACGTTCCCGTTGATGAAATTTCATCTGAAATTCAAAACAATTTCGACGCATCGGGGTACATTTCGTATGAACCGCCTGTCTTTCGGTATTAAAACTGCACCCGCAGAATTTAATAGGATTGTTGATCAAATATTGCGTGACATCCCGAAGACAGAGTCATATTTCGATGATATTGTGGTTCATGGTGAGTCTTTAGCTGAGTGCAAGGCTAATTTAAAATTATGTTTGTATCAACTCAAAAAGTACGACCTTCATTTAAATCTTTCAAAATGTACATTTTATCAAAAACAAATTGAATTTTTGGGTCACACTGTGGAGTACAACAAAGTTCGCAAATCCGTTTCTAAAATCAAGGCCATTGTTGAAATGCCACCGCCAAAAAGTGTAGAAGACGTACGCCGATTTCTTGGCATGGTGACATACTACTCCAGGTTTTTACCTAATGCTTCTACGTTAACCACACCGTTACGTTTATTATTACGTAAAAATGGCCGTTTTTAAATGGAACTCTAGCTGCCAAAAATCATTCAAATGCCGTTTTTAAATGGAACTCTAGCTGCCAAAAATCATTCAATGAGCTCAAAAAGGAAATTGCCAGTGACAGAGTTCTAATGCCGTTTAATCCGAAGTTAAAAGTTCAACTTGCTTGCGACGCTAGTCCCACAGGGATAGCGGGCGTTTTTGTCTCATATAGTTGAGGGTGAGGAACGGCCAATTGCCTTTGCATCAAGGTCGTTAACCCCGGCAGAACAGAACTATTCCCAGCTAGACCGGGAGGCTCTAGCGATAGTGTATTCTGTTCAGCATTTTCATGAATACATTTATGGTAGACTTTTCAAACTTATTACGGACAACCAGCCATTATCCCGGATTTTCCACCAAAATTCAAAATTACCGCAAATGACATCGTCAAGACTCCAAAGGTACGCTGCTTTTCTGACCGGCTACAATTACGAGGTTGTAACAAAAAAAGGCGAGGAAATGTAAATGCTGACTGTTTGTCGAGAGCCCCTTTAACCACAGGTATGTCTTATGTAAATTTTATGGACCAAGAAGTACACACTCTTTGCGATTCAACTTTATTACAAATAAATTCATTAAAATTAAATTACCATTCAATTCGAGATGCTACGAGAAGTGATGCACAACTTTCAAAATATAACCGACTTACGCAGTTCAAACGTGTCCGATACGGAATATACCATAGATTCCGATATTTTATTTAGAGGAAAAAGGGTCGTAGTTCCTAGTTCACTTCAGCAAGCGGTACTCAGCGAACTTCATTATACCCACATTGGTATAACCAAAATGAAGCAACTTGCCAGGAGGTACGTGTTTTGGTCTTCTATAGACAAGGATATTGAAAAGTACGTTCGTTCGTGTGCTGCCTGTGCCTCTGTACAAAATAATCCCCCAAAAGTTGTTTTACATCCTTGGGATGAACCCCAACAGAATTGGCAACGTATTCACATTGACTACGCAGGGCCCTATCAAGGCCATCAATTCTGGTAGTCATAGATTCTAAATCTAAATGGGCAGAAGTGGGCGTGTGCTCCTCTGCACCAACATCAGCTTCAACCATCGAAATGTTATCTAACATTTTTGCCAGAAATGGTTATCCAGATGTCATGGTATCTGACAACGCAACCATTTTCAAAAGCGACGAATTTATACAATTTTGCCGCAACTCTGGCATTTTTTCAAAAATTTATTGCTCCGGGTCATCCGGCAACGAACGGATTGGCAGAAAGGAATGTCCAGAGTTTAAAAAAAAACGTTTAGCGCCATGTCAGACGACATATCCCCCATTCCTAAAAAAGTTCGAGATATACTTTTTCGATACAGGGCGACCCCGTACGAAATGGGAAATCACCTTCTGAGCAGTACCTTGGAAGGCAAATTAGAATCAAACTAGATGCCCTAAAACCTTCAAAATTTTGTAAAAAGTACTGTTCCTGATATAACAGTCAGAAAGCTAAGTGAGGGAGATCGTGTTTTATGCCAGATATTACAACCGCAAATAACCTTTGTGGAAAATTGGCAACCATCACGAAAAAAACTTGGTCGTCTTCATTATCTAGTTCGTCTTGATAACGGGTTCATATTCAAACGCCATATAAACCAATTGCGCTCCACTAATGTACAACTACCATCAGCAAGCCTGCACACTGACACTGATTCAGAGAACCAACCAGATGCAGATCAACAAATTCGTCAACAACAGGCTTTACTGTCCCACATTCCGGCTCAGATATTTTGCGATAAATCTGCAGTGCCAAGTCCTGATCCAACTCCAGAACCAACCACCGCAAGAACAGTCACAGCCGTCCACTTCAGGAAATTCTGATGCAACACCAAGCCGACTTACATCTGGTCGACAACGGAAAATGCCTAGTCATTTTAGTAGCTATATGCGACATTGATTCTAAGTTCGTTTTAAGTGAGGGAGAATTGTTATGATCAACGGATTATCCTGCTTATCTTACTTCCCATGCAATTATATGGCATCACCCTATCACCTGTTTTACATATTTTCATTCTCTTGTAAATATTCTTCTTTCTTTTACCATTAACGTGTTCGGTCACCATTTTAGAAAAACCCGATATAAATATTATTATAATTGTAAAGTTTAGAATAAATAT
>JAEKOY010000342.1:0-26125 GCA_021234595.1 Delia radicum
TTAGTCGTGTTAAGCCTTTGCCGCAATATTTTATAATTTCTCCGTGTGTGGAGTAATTATAAAAGAATATGCAATGGGAAAATAGAAATAAAAAGAAATAATTTGTGTTTAAGTTCAAAGTACAAATTGGAGTTCTTTATTGTGCTCACCGTTTGCCAGTTACAGGAAAAGTGAATTCTTTTGTTAAGTTTAGTTATAAAGAAAACGTTATTTTAACTATATTTACAGCATAGATAAATCTATAGCTAAACGTAATGAAAACATAATAATTCACAATAAGCAATGTTATCCGTTACGTTAATTAGTTACGTTAATTTACATAGTTTTACGTAAATAATACATTGTTTACAAATTCGTTTTAAATTCAAATTAAAGTTGTACAAATATAATTTTGTTTTGTTTAAATTCATATGACTTATTTTTGTCTAAAATAAATCGATTTTAGACATGCCGCCCCCCTTGCACTTGTGCAACTTTTGAGCACGATTGGACGCAGAGCACTTGAGCAAGGGAGCGAATAGCTTCTGATATTATTATGTTGATCTGGAACATTTTGATCGTTGGCAGGATTACGGTGGCTATTTTGTTGGCTATCAATTTGCCTGCTGTTGTTACGTTGATGGTTGTTGTTGCGTTGGTTGTTGTTGTTACGTTGACGGCTGTTGTTACGTTGACGGCTGTTGTTACGTTGACGGCTGTTGTTACGTTGCCTGTTGATTCGAATTCGTAAGTCATCATTTCTGGCTCGACTTGGATGAAGAAGTGTATGGTGGTAACTGTTACATTTTGCACGTGTCCATTGACTGACACCGCTCTCAGGTCATGCTCCTGGCTAAACAGTTTATCACAATAGCGGTAGCGTCGGACCACTCGATTTCGTTCCTTTATGCTCATTCTCAAAAACCGCTGACAAAACCTTAAGGCATGGAAAATTTTTGCACAACCATTGCATTGGTGGATTTCAGGATCCCGATTTACGACGATTGTAACTTCTACAGTGTGAAAGAAATAAAATAAAAACAAAAAAAAGAGAAAAAAGTCGAGAAATTGAGTTAGTGATATGTATACGAATAAATGAGGTGGATGATTTTAAATGCTGATGGTTTGGGATTGGAAATAGATAAATTTAATTCAGATTTGAGTCATTTTCGTTACAAAATGGGAGGTAACAGAGCTTTACTATTGGGCGTTTAACGATGCCAGTAGCAATTCGTACGTCTGCTACTCTTACATTATTATCTGAACCTGTATGTGGATCTTCTATCCGACCTAGGACACCATTCGGAAGGGGGTAAATCGTCGTCCATTACGACAACAAGATCACCAGATCGCAAATTAGGGGTGGAACTTTTCCACTTATATCTTTTGTGTAAAGATTTGAGATAGTCTTCCTTCCATCTTATGGAGAATTGATGGTGAACACTTTGAGTTTCTCCCATTTTTGGACGAGAGATAAATTATCGGGCCTTGGCTCAGGAAAGGCCATAAGAGGTTGCTCCAGTTAGAAAGTGGCCAGGGGTTAAAGCAGTTAAGTCGGAAGGGTCTTCCGACATTGCTGAGATGGGTCGAGAGTTTAAAACTCCCTCGATTCGAGCAAGAACAGTCGAGAACTCCTCAAAATTAAACCTATGTGCACCGGCTATACGTTTTAGGTGAAATTTGGAAAACTTTTTACGGCAGCTCCCATAGACCCACCCATGTGAGGTGCGTATGGTGGTATGAAGCTCCATTCAAATCCTTGGGTAACATATTTTTGTGAAACGTCAGCCGAAGCTGATTTTATAAAAGACGAAAACTCTCTGCTCAATTCTCTGCTGGCGCCAAGGAAGTTGCGTCCATTGTCTGATACTATCCTGTGAGGGAGCCCCCGCCTCCCAACGAATCGAGAAAATGCAGCACGGAAGGCTACAGTGGATAAGTCAGAACAAGCTTCAAGATGGATGGCTTTGGTACTGAAGCAGACGAAGACGCTAACATAACCTTTTGTGTAAGGCGCATTCCGTAATGAGGAGGTTTTGAGTTCGAACGGGCCGGCAAAATCTATGCCGGTGGTTTGAAATGGCGCAGAAAGAGTACATCTATCTGGAGGTAATGGAGCCATTATTTGGGGAACACGGTTTCTGTTTGAATATTATACAGTTCTTACAGTGACGAATAATTTCTTAACTCGGGGCTTTAAACGAGAGATGTAGAAACTCAGTTTGCACCATTCTACACATCTGATTGCATTCTGCGTGTGCTAAAGCGTGTGCAAATTGGTTAAGTAAAGTTGGCAGAGTCGGGAGTTGCCAGGTAGGATTACGGGTAGCGTTCATTATAAGGAAGAGACGATTCTGACAAACGACCATTTACACGCAAGATTTGATTAGAATCTACAAATGGATTTAATGTTTTCAAAGGGCTTTTATCAGAAATCGGTTGAGAATTTGAAAGCGCAGCGTATTCAACACCGTAATGTGCTTTCTGAGCCAGCGTAATGAGACGATTTTTCACAAACTTAACTTCCTCTTGAGAAAGATCTAGCGTAGTGCAGCCAGTGTGTGGTCTGATTTTTGAGAGACTTCTATTAAAGAATCGGAACACGAAACTTAACACTCTTAAAACCTTGTGATATGAAGAAAATTTATTTAAAATGTCATTTTCTGAGTAGTTACGTGAAATGCTTGTACAGTTTCCGCTGTTTCTTGGGTTGTTAGTGGCTTTAATGGGTTTCTTTTCGGCCATTCCGTTGAGGGATTAGTAAGCCATGACGGGCCATGCCACCATAGCGGATTGATCGTAAGATCTGTTGGTCTACAACCTCGAGTACCTAGATCGGCTGGATTATCGTGAGTTGGGACATGTTGCCATGTTGCATTGGGTAGCAATTGGTGAATTTGAGCTATGCGATTAGCAACATAGGTTTCCCAAGTCCATGGGGGTTTAGACAACCACCCTAATACAATCGAAGAGTCGGTCCATAAATGACCTCAGATTCATTCAAGTTAAGAGAAGAAATTACGTGATTCACCAAATTGGCCAGTAATACGGCCCCATTGAGTTCGAGTCTGGGCAGACAAAACTGTTTTCAATGGGGCTACTTTGCTTTTGGCTACGAGTAGTTAGAAAATGCAACATGTGCAGAAGTTTGGCATCTTATATAGACTGCCGCGCAATATGCCCCCCTTTGAGGCATCTGAAAAGCCATGAATTTGAATTGAATCTGATGGATTATACTGAATCCACCTTGGAATAACGATTTTTTCCACTTGAGAAAGATCGATGAGTAAATTGTTCCATTTGAGAAGAGTTTCAGTACTAACATTTTGATCCAATCGATCCGTTCCAACCAGAGTTGCTGCATAAGCATTTTAGCTCGGATAACGACTGGGGTTATCCAACCTGCGGGGTCAAAAAGTCTTGCTACTGCTGATAGAATTATTCGTTTAGTGACGTTTGAGTTCTGACTAATTGGGGAAAAGGGAGTAGCTAAACGAGTCAGTGAGTGCATTCCACTTTATATCCCTAAAGTTTTTGCTGCGCTAGACTCATGAAAGCGTAGAAAATTAGAGTCATAAAGATCATCTGCATGTAGATGAGAAAGTAACTGAGTGTCGTTAGCTGTCATCTTTTTTAGGGGAAAACCAGCTGAATTTAATGCTGAAATGAGTTCTGATTGAGATGATAGCGCATCTTCCACAGTATGACCTCCGGACAGTATATCGTCCACGTAGGTTTCTTTGCGCAAAATTGAGCTTGCTCTGGGAAATTGCGTTTCAGAATCTTTAGCAAGTTGAAGTAGCGTTCGAATTGCTAGAAATGGAGCACAATTGAACTCCAAAAGTCACTGTTTTTAATTGAAAATCTTTGAAATGTTCATTGGGTTCATCTTGAAAAAGAATCCTTTGAAAAGGTCTATCCTTGGGATGCACAAGGATCTGGCGATACATTTTTTGAATGTCGCCACTGAAAACAAAGCGGTATTTCCTCCAATTGAGAATTACGGTCATAAGATCTTGCTGAAGAGTGGGACCTGTGTAAAGTGCATCATTTAAAGAAAATCCTGATTTCGTTTTTCGGGAAGCGTTGAAAACAACCCTAACTTTTGATGTCTTATGTTCGGGGCGGACTACGGCGTGATGTGGTAAGTAAATGAAAAATACTTGTCATCATTGCTAATTTCACGAAACGATGTTTCTTCCATATGACCAAGTGATAAATATTCTCTTAAAACTGCATTGTACTGCGTTTGGAGTTCTGGATCTTTAGAGAGAGATTGTTTCATTCGAGAATATTGACCCAGTGCTAAGATTCGAGATGAGCTAAGGAATACAGAATTGGGAAATTCCTTTTTGAACGGAAGTCTTACAATATATCTGCCATCTATATTTCGAGTAGTAGTTTGGTTGTAAAAATCTTCGCAATATTGGTCATCGCTTGAAATTGGGATAGTTAAGGGCAATTCTTCCTGCTCCCAAAATTTTCTTAGAATATCGTTAAGATCTGATGTGTTTGAAGGCACTACTGTTGTAGTAAAGGAGTGAACCGGTTGGGTATCTATGGGACCACTAAGGACCCAACCAAATATCGTGTTGTACGCAGATGCCAGACCACAAATATTTTTCTTTGAACCTTTAATATATAAATGTCGCTCACAGTCATTTCCGAGTATGAGGTCAACTTGAGCACGCTGATTAAATTTCGGATCTGATAAATCCATACTTTCCAATTCAGCAGAACGTTGAACTTCAAATGAACTAAAGGGGATATATTTATTGACATTTGATAGCACGATAGCACTAACGGAGAATTTCACATTGGACCTTTCGGAAAATATGGTTAAGTCGCATTCTTTGGTAGCAGATCCAGGTTGTTCCCAAATGCCAACAATCTCATAATTGGGACCTGCGGGTGGGAATCCGAAGTCTATTTGCCAATTTATCGGTCACAAAAGTTCTCTGCGAACCTGGGTCTATAAGAGCTCGAGCTGTATAGAGCTCACCCATGTGTTCAATTTGCACTATAGCTGTGCGCAGTAATATGTAATTGTTACTAACTGAGATGTTAGCTTGGACATGAGAATTAAGCGCTTGCTTAGACGTAGATGGAAGAACTGAGATATTTTTCCTATCTTCTAGTGGAGCGGTTTTTGGATTATTCGAATTAAATTTTTGGTTGTGAGAAAATTTTGAAAAATTTTGTGAGTTATTGGGTTTTACTGAGTGCAGCAACGTGTGATGATCCATTTTGCAAATAAAACAACTGTGTTTGCTGGGACAATTTGCCTTGAAATGATTTGGTGAAAGGCAATTGTTGCAAATTTTATTAGCCTGAGCAAAATCTATTCTTTGTTGAACAGTAAATTTCTTAAATTTGGGACATTTTCCTAAATTGTGATCACCATTACACAATTTACAAATAATACTGGGTTCACTCTGAGAAGAATGTGACTCAAATCTACGATAAGATGTGCTTGAAAGACTCATTCGTTGCTTTATGACTTTCATATTTGAGATTCTGTCGACAGCTTCGTACCTGTCTACTAGAAATTCTTCCAGTTGGGACCATTTAATTAAATCGCGATGATTATTGAGAGATTGTTCCCAAAGAGATAGTGTTTCGTTGGAAGTTTGGAGCGAACTAGAAAGACAATTATAAAATCGCAGTGCTCAGTATTTACTTTTAATGTTTTGAGTGTTTGTAGCACGTCACTGACTGTCGAGTGAATTCTCTGAAGGGACTGACTGTCTTCTGATGTAGCAACAGGCATGTTAAAAAGAGTTTCGAGAAGATGGTCAACTAAATGCCTTTTGTTCTCATAACGATTTTTGAGTGCGTCCCATGCTAGATGAAAACTATCATCACATAGTGGGAAACGTTTGACAATTGCTCCAGCATCTCCAGTAGTTTTTCTTCGTAAATGATACAACTTTACTACTGGAGGGCAATTTGTTCCGTTAATATACACGGCCGTGAACATGTCACGAAATGATGGCCATTTTTCATAACTGCCCTCGAATACTTCTGTGTCGCATGGAGGAAGTTGGATGCTGTTACTAGGATTTTGAATTGATACGCTTTGATTGGGAAGACTCATTCGAGAATTCTGAGAAGGAGTTCTGAATCCTGAAATTTTAAGCAAGTCAATAAGGTGAGATCTACATTCATAAAAAGATTCAGAGCATGCATTAAAATTGAGTTTGGCATTTTCCTTGAACTCTTTGGAATTTTCAGGGTACTGTGAAAGCATTAGATTTTCGTATGAATTTTCTAATTTCTCAAATCTCTTTTCGAGATCCCTTAATTTTGTTTCGAGCATCGAATCCGTTTGATCATGAATTTCCATATTACTAAAGTTTGAACAAAATGTTAGTAAGTGGTCGCAATCGAAAAGAAATTTATCGCGGAGTAATGATTGGGCATTATTACCCGAGTTACTACCGGTTTTGTCCTCGTTATTGGGCATTATTAAAAATTTTAAATTTTATTATATGTTTTTTCTATTTCTATCCTTTGAAATAAGTGTTTAATTGAGACAATGTGTTCAATTAAGACGAGTAATTCTTTATTAAATTTTTCAAAAGGATTGTTGAAATGAGACAATGTGTTCAATTGAGACAATATGAAACCAATTTTTATTTTATCCTGAAAATGATTGTTCAAATGAGACAAAATGTTCATTTGAGACAATGTGAAAACGAAATCCTTATTTGATTTCAAAATTACTGTTTAAATGAGACGATGCGTTCATTTAAGACAATATGATAATGATATTTTCTTTCGATTCCGAAATGATTGTTCAAATGAGACATATGTTCACTTGAGACAATATAAATATAAAATTGTCATTATATTTCCAAATTATCGTTTAATTGAGAATATATATTCAATTAAGACGATGAGCGTAAAATTATCCTTTGTTCAATTGGGGACGTTTTGTTCAATTGAGACGATATGAGAATAAAATTTTTATTTTGGTTTCAAAATACTTGTTCAAATGAGACAATATGTTCATTTGAGACAATATGAGAAGTTAAATTCCTTTTAAGAAAATAAAATTTATAAAAATTTTTAAAATAATGTAGTGCTTTCCATTGGCAGTTTGTGTCCAAAATGACCCAATGTTTCCGAAATAGGTTTTAAGCCAAAACAAGAAGAAATTTTTTTTTTTTTTTTAACTGCTTTCGACAAGCAATTGGAACAAAATTATCCACACTCGAAATTCTTTGCAAATAGTACAACAAAAAATAGTACCAAATTTATAGTAATCTTCTTTTACTTTGGTTTTGTGTAAAATTATTTTAATAATTTTAAGAAATTAGTTTATACTAATTTTGTGTGAAAAAAACGTAATGTTTTTTCCACTTATTTAATTTTAATTAATGTTTAATTAATTAATGTTAATTAATAATTAATGTTTCATTTAAATACAGTTAATAAATTTTGTAAATTTCACTATAATTATTCAACAATAAATTTTGTCCATTTTCATCTTGCTCGCACTGTATGTAATTGATTACTGCGTTTAGATGTCCCAAAAAAGTTTTTGATAACAAAAAAAATATTATCAATCGTGACGGTTGTGCGGCATTTATTTTAGAGAAAATTAAATACCTACTAATATTGTATTTTAACAGGGCGAAATAAATTTAGTGATCTTTACTTTTGCGATTTTTTTTTTTTTGCAATAAAATTGATGAAATACTTTATAGGCACAAAAATTGGTTTTCTAATATTTTAATCAAAAATATTGTGTAATTTTGAGAAATTAATATTTAAATGGGTAATTTTAGAACGATGGAAATAAAAAAAAGAAAATTTTAAAATTTTGTAATTTATTTGTGTAAGTTTCCCAGCGAGAAAGAAATATAAGTTATGTATCGGCAAGTAATATTTTTGATCACAATATTAATGAGTATGGAGCTTTTATAACTGGGCTTTAGTGATGTTTTTAATTACCTTAAAAATTTGTTCAAACCAAGTTTTCTTAAGTTCCTTTGATTTATATTAAAAATTGTGTGTTAACGTTTTATCGAACGCGAGGTTTGATCGAACTTTTTTATTCGTTTGTTTTTTAAAATTATTTAACAACTGTTGTAACGTTTGACAACTTAAAGTTGTTTGTAGGTTGAAGTTGAAATGTGTGTTTTCCTGTTGAATATAACACGATGTATGAACGAACTTTAATCTGTTTTATACCACTGAACACGTTTGAACGATTATTTTTTTGGTTTGATGATAAAGGTTTTTATTATGTGTGAGCTAACACTTGTTTGATTACAACGTTTGAACTACTTATGTGTTAGATTTGACGGTAAAAGTGTTTTTGTTTGACCGAATACTTTTTCAATTAACACGTTTGAAATATTAATATTTTTTGTTTGTCGTTAAACTGTTGCTATGTTAGAAGTGATATTGTTGGTTTGAAAAAATAATGTTAGTTTGAACAAATAATTCTGTATGTTGCATTAAAGTTGAACAGGTTTGATCTACGTTTGATGTAATGCGAGGTTTGAACTGAATATTTTCGGTAATGCAAGTATCACTTAATCCCGAGAATAATTATATACCAACTTTCACTACATACATGTTGTTTGTTTTATTTTTCATGTTCTTTTTCCTTTAATACACTTTTGTTTTTTAGCCACCGAACTTTGTTCAAACCAAACTGTAAATTTTGTTGCAAAATACAACAGCACTTATACAGTAATTGGAAAATATTTCCAAATTTATAAAAATTTTGTATAAAATTTAACGGGATTTATTTATTTTCTTCTTTTAATTTATTTGGTATATATTTCTTTTTCTTTGATAGATTAAGGTTTTTTGAAGAAATTATTTTTTGGGTTCGATCAAACTAAAATTTTTTTTTAATATGTTGGAAACGTCACTAAGTGAGAATAGATCGAAATTCACCACTATTTGTTATGTATGTATATATAATTTTTTTTTTTTTTTTGCAACCACCGAATCTCGAAATTAAAGCAAAGAACAAATTGTATATAAAAAAATGTAACGGCAATTCTTTTTGCACAAAATGAAATTACCAAAAAAATTTTTTGCAAATTTCTATTAATTATGATGTTAAGAAAAAAATCTAACGGGAAATAAAATTTTGCCACATAATTTTGTAAAATTCTTTCACGTTTTTTTTGATGTTACATACTTTTTTTTTTTTTTTTAATTTTATGTACAATTACACTTTTCTAGATCTTTTCTTTATTTTATTTTGTCATAATTTTTACGATCATTTCAATATTTTTCACTTTCTACACGTTTTTTTGATTTTTGTTAGATTTGGCTATAATTTTTACGGTTTTTTTTTTTTTTAGCAATTTTTTAGTGTGATTTTCTTTTTTTTTTCTAAGTAGTTTTTTTTTTCTTGTCTTTATACATACGTCACTTTTCACGTTTAGAGTTTTTTTTTTTGATTTTTGAATTTGTTTGATTCACGCTCCGTTATAGTTTTTTATCCTCTGTATTCGCTCGCCCGATATAAACTAAATGCATGTAATTATGTTAATTGACTTTACCTCATAATGGTATGGTGAGACTGCAATTTCCAGTGATGTCAATTCTTATGTTCTTCTTGCAGGTTCGAAGTGACCATGAAAAGGCTTCCTTGAAGTTTGTGGATATTTAGGGGGGAGAAGAGAAATTAATGGACTGTAAATTGTGTGTAGATTGCCAACTGAGAATTGCGCAATATTAGCCACCTAAATATTGATTAGTCGTGTTAAGCCTTTGCCGCAATATTTTATAATTTCTCCGTGTGTGGAGTAATTATAAAAGAATATGCAATGGGAAAATAGAAATAAAAAGAAATAATTTGTGTTTAGAGTTCAAAGTACAAATTGGAGATCTTTATTGTGCTCACCGTTTGCCAGTTTACAGGAAAAGTGAATTCTTTTGTTAAGTTTAGTTATAAAGAAAACGTTATTTTAACTATATTTACAGCATAGATAAATCTATAGCTAAACGTAATGAAAACATAATAATTCACAATAAGCAATGTTATCCGTTACGTTAATTAGTTACGTTAATTTACATAGTTTTACGTAAATAATACATTGTTTACAAATTCGTTTTAAATTCAAATTAAAGTTGTACAAATATAATTTTGTTTTGTTTAAATTCATATGACTTATTTTTTGTCTAAAATAAATCGATTTTAGACACTCACCAATTGGCAAAAGGGCATTGGATATTATTTCCGGTCCGTGTATAAAAAATTTATGAAGGGTAGGTGACATTTTGTACCAAGGATATATTTTAACAAAATGTTTTGCAGTATTGTGTGCAAAGTCACTAAACTTTTCACTATTAACCTCGTGGCCTCGTTGTTTCGGTTATAGCATTACACACTTTGCCATCAATCATCACTAACATTAGTTTGCGATTTATTTTTATTGATTTATCACCTAATAAAACAACGGAATCCTTCAGAGTTTTGATATCATTTTCTACTCTTTCTTTTTCAAGTTATGAAGTACTTACGGTTTCTTTCAAAAATTAAATTTTTATGGATCTACAAAATCTAGTAGAAGAAAGTCGAGGATTTGCCAAATTGTTTTATTCAAACAAAAAATGGCACAATAGATGTTATATATACCGCAGAATGACTAGCGTCAGATCCGTAAAATGCTTGTTTATAAGAGCTATGGCCCGAACTTTCGTCAAAGCCCCACTTAGAGTGCAAAGTCATTTGAAATTTTTTTTTGTAAGTGAGCGTGAGTCAAAATTAACCTCACGCAACTGATAGAAACCAAACTCAATAACTTTAATACCGAAATTAAAGACAAAAGAGAGTTAAAAAACAAACAATTTGATTTGTTGTTTGTTTTTCAGCTTAAGTATTGAAAAACGGGAGTTCGTTCACAAAAAATTTAAATAAGCAAAAAAACGCGGTGTCTCTGCAAAAGTTTGGTGTGGAATAAATAAGCTAAAATACTATATTTAAATATCATTTAATAAAATTTGCTGGATGGCGATAAGAAATTTGTTGAAACTCTGTGTATATATCGAAAATACCCCAACTATGGAGCACTTTTAAAAAAATAATTAAAAATATTTGCAAAACATTTATCTAAAAGAAATTTATGTAATTATGTAGCCAAATACCTGAAGTGTATGGTTCCATTTTTTTTAAAAATATTTGACTTTTACCGCTTACAATGGAGTAGTATTTTATTCAAACAAAAGTTTTTGCAAATAGTGATGTAGAATTTAATTACCTTTCACAAGTCACCAAACACGAATGTGTAGGATAAAGTTCAGCTTTTGAATTAATCCTCACTTTTGGTACATTTCAACCCTTTGTGCAACGGTCTGGAAGCGAGAAAGTGTCTAAATTAAAATTTCGTAATTTTCAAAAAATAAATATATTGAAAATTGTGTTCAAAATCTGAAAAATATATTCAAGTTGGCAAAAAAAAAAAAATAGCATTGTTAATAGACACAACAAAAGATTGAAGCTTATGCTTGCAATAATAGCTGTTATTTTGTGTTAAGGATTTACAGGAGTCCAATAAGATACCTCGAAGGACATTATGTTGACTTTAAACGTATGTGTGGATTTTTATGAAATTTGGCAAAAAGAATAAATTAGCTGTATTAGAAAAGCGTTTAAGTTTGCAGTATATATTGAAGTTAATGTTCTTTTCGCTTAGTTTAGCTTTTTCTAATAACGAAAATCGCCTAATCTTCTTTAGTAGAAGCACGAATAGTGTAATTTTTGGATTGCAGTTACATATATCTTGGTAATTGGAGTAATTTCTGCCTCAACTAAATTCATTATTATGGAGTAGTTTTTGAGAAACTATGTTGGCCCATATATCTTAAAGATGCCAACGAGTATAAATTTACAATTTCAATTTACTTCTAAACTGCGTATCATACGATAACTATAGCCGTACTACATGTTTCGTCATATTTAAGCTTAAAGAATAATTTTGTAAAACTATTGCGCTTCTTAAAGTGTTATAAATGTACTTTGGTTTTGCAAATGGGAGCAATTAATTTTTAAACTTGGCGAAACACTGCCTATAAATGTATTTCCTAGTGCTTCTTAACTACAAACCGCACTTCGATTTTAATCATTATAAACGAATTCAAATTTGAGCCTTTTTGAAAATGACGAAACTTAGGTGGAAGTTGTACAAAAAGTTAATCGTCCGCACAAATTTATCCGCAAATTAAAAAAAAATCAAAGTTTGTAAGGAGGTAAGAAACCCGAGCTCACAAAATCAATGTTATCTGAAAGAGATAAATGCGTAATTTTTACCACAGGCATGCAATTCCATGAAAAGTCTTTCGAATATTACTGATAAGTGTCGTGTAAAATTTTTGAGGGAATATTGTCTTCAACTGTATAGTTTTTTTTTTTTTTATCGAAACCCACACCAGAAACATAAGTTTGCTGTTAGCCAGACAGGAATAGTTTTATAAATATTCGATAATTGGGACGGCAAATATAGCTACATAATTCACCTATTCAAACAAATTATTATTTTTTACCTCTTAATATAATGTGTTTCTGGGTCGTTTGAAATTTTAATAACTTTTCAACCTATAACGTGATTCTGGGTAATTTAAGTACTTATTTTTAAAAGAGTGGAATAAGAGACTATTAAATAAAAAATATATAAAATTCAAGGGGTCCTGTTTTTGAATCGGAAGTCATAATTAAAAAAATTTTAAATGGCGGACATTATTATTATTATTTAAAGCATCTAATCAAGTTTGGTATATTAGCTAGGAGATGATTTGGGGCCGCTGATATCGAATATAATTCGATTTAAAAAGCCGTTTGCAATAATTTGCTCCGTATAGAAAAAACTGTGTCCAAACTCCATTAAACTCATACTCCACTTAATTGCAAAGAGAATTTTTTTCAAAAACATTGAAAAATCCCTAAATTACTAGACCTCAAATACAATGTTGTTGTTCATAGTATTAAATATCAATAATATTGAAATTGAAATTAAATATGCCGCATAGACACCATAATCTACTTTAGAAAAATAAAAATCAAAAAAAAATCCAAACAACACAATACCATTAGTAACAAAAACAACAATCCTATATAGAAAAAACACAACAACACACGATTGTTGTCACATAAAGTTGTTGAGTTTATGAGACAATTTTAACGATTAAAATATGCATTAATGTTATTTGTATTGGGATATTTTGTTTGCTTGATTATACATTAGGAAGGCACTTATTTTTAAAATTTTTTTTTTTAAATCTACTGCCAGAAACCGAAAGGAAACTGAATTTTCGTACAATCGACGGGTTTGAAAGGAGCTACCGAATTATGCCTCCACAGTTTATGCTGATTTTGGACCGACTAATTTCATGTACGTGTATGTACGCTTAATCAAAATCTGAGCTTTTTTATACCCTCCACATACTGTGATGAAGGTACACTTGGAATACTATGTAGGTAAAGACCACTGCAAATGTAGTTGAAAAAAAAATGAAATTTCATTAAAGAAAGGGCCGACTTACATTACAGTAAATTCAACTAACATTGTTATTTGTTTTTTAATGTTTAAAAAATGACTAACATTTGTAGTAAAAATTAAACCACATGGTAGTAAAACATAAACAAACATTTATTTTTTTTAATAACAAAAAACAATTGTTGAAAATGAATGTAAAATCGTAAAACAGTCATTTGATGAGAGTTGTTTTTTTAAATGAACTACAAGGTTAGTCAAAAATTTAATTTGTTCTACAAATGACTGACATTTAGATTATAAATAAGGAAACTGCACACAGAGAAAAAGTTAGCTATTTGCCAACTGAAATTCGGTTACTACGACTCAAAGTCGGTTATTAACGAATTTCAGTCGGTTGGTATAACTGAACACAAGTTTTCACAACAAAGTTCGGTTAATTTAACTGAATTTTTGTTGCAACACCCAAAATATTCATAAATCTAATCAAAATATCGTTGTAGCCAACTGAATTTATAAGTTGTTACCATTAAAATACACTTTTTAATTCGGTTGGCACTTTATTTCTCTGTGGTGTGTATTACAACCCAAACAACTACATATTTTTAAAGCAGAAAGTTCCCTGATGAGCTATATATCAGTTTGTCATTCCATTTGTAGCGCATCGAAATATAGGTCTAAGACCCCATAAAGTATATATAACTTGATCCTTACTCAATTTTAAGACAATTTAGCGATGTCACCCTATCTGTTGTTGAAAATGTTGACAATTGCGCGAAAACGCAATAACGATTCTTTTTAGCACTGATTGATATACATTTTCCCGAAAAGTTTGGTATTGAAAACGAGCAAAATCAGTCAAGAGGTTCAAAAGTTATTAGTGAAAATGTAAAGGTACCTCTAAATTTTCCATTCAAATTGGGTATAATGCACGTATATGGTACAACTTCACTGTAGCGTCTGATGTATTAAATATAACGTCATATTTTTCCACCAAACGCTAAGAGGCAATTTTTAAAATACACCTCAAATTTTATTTCACTTCAAATTTTTTTTCACCACAAACTATTTTTTTTTACCATCATTTGCATTAATTTACCACATTTATTCGTATTCCTATTTTGCTTAATTTTCGAAATTAACCGCAAAAATCATAATTTTTTTTTATCAAAGTGAATAATCTACAAAATATTATCTTTAATTTGAGTATAATCATGTCAGTCGATGTTTGTATCAGCATATAGCTCTGGTATTGCAAGGAAGTTGAAAAAAAAGAAAATTGAAGAAAAAAAAGTAAAATTATATTACAGTGCATAAATTCCAAGAAACAAATTTTTGTGCCGAATTGGCAAATCCCAAACATTTTTTTCTCACTTGTAGTTTTGAAATGTCGCGGTTTTTATATTTACATTACATGCGCCATTTAAATAAAAAAAGACATTCAAATTAAAATGCAATATGTCAATTACTTTCAATTGCCGATAAGAAATCCTTAAAAAACAACGCTACCCAGTGTAGAAACGGTAAATGACATGTCATTCATTTTCGGACATGTCATTAAATTACTTTAACACAATAATAAGGACATGCTAATAACTAGCTAATTTAACATTATTTTAATGCAAAAAATAAGTACTTATTTTTATCATTATTTTAAATATAAAGTAATGATGTAAAATTTAGTTGAAAATATATTTTTAGACTCATAATTTTTTCAACTCTAGTAAGTGCATTAGGCCGGGTCGATTTGTTGGAGGCAAAAAAATCGTTCAACGTTCAAGGAGAATCGTATTCTAGGGATCAAAATAAGAAAACTTTGCCTAAGGAAACATACCTCTAAAAACGAATTCTGATGTCCCGACTTTTGACTCGTAGGGTCAAATTTTGAAAAATTCCACTTTGACCCTATTTAGAGTGCCCCAATCGAATCCAACCCCAATCGAATATAATTTATACATGCATCTGCTAAAGCGTCTTCCGGATAAGAAATTAGAGACCCTAATCTTGGAAAGACTCCTCCTACTTTCTGAAATATCTCCATCCCGAGATTTGTACATTTTGCTATAAAACCACGGTTAAAAAGGCTCTCTTTCAACTTAAATTTTAACTCCCTTAACGGTCACCTAGAATGATGATTTATGCATTAATCTGCCAGCGCGTCACCCGGAGAAGAAGTGCTCCCATAATCTGGAAGAGATTCCTCCTACTTTCTGAAATAACAAAGGGGGCTTTTTCAAAATTTGACCCTACGGGTCAAAAGTCGGGGCATCAGAATTCGTTTTAGAGGTATGGTTCCTTCGGCAAAGTTTTTTAATTTGATCCACTAGAATACGATTTCCTTGAACGTTTAGCGATTTGTAAATCGAACCCGCCCTAAAGTGCATATATAACTACTCATGTTTGATTTGTTCCATTAAGTATAACATGTCGATATAGCTCAGATAATACAGCGGTTGACTGACAACCTGGTTCAAATCCCGTGTAGGTGCATTTAATTAAAAAAATAAGAAAAAACTATTTTTTTTTTGATTAAATTTAATTGTTTTGAAAATTTATTGTTAAGACTCATTATTATCATTATCATTTTGTCCATATTAGTAAGCATAACCTCGTATTTTTTATTTTTCGTAAAGTGTTTTGTAATGATAGTCATTATTTGGCGCGACATCCCATATAATGATATTTGTAATGACAATGTAAGTACTTGCCATTGCCTAATATGTACTTATGTAACCACTGCTTTTCTACACTGGGTATGATTAAACATAAATAAAAGATAATACTGTGTGGCTTTATGTTCTTAAAAAAAAAAATTCACTTACTTTGCGCTCAAATTTCGAAAAATTAAGTAAAATATATACAAAAATGAGGTAAAAAAAACCCGCGATATTTCAAAAACAAAATTAGAGAAAAAAACAAAGTTTGACAGATTTTGATTCAACATACCTATGTATATTAAAAAATATGACTATCAAAGACTGGTGTTCTGGAAAAATTTCATCATTTTTAAGTAGTGTTTTCTGTTGCACTATTGAACATTTGAACTCTGAACCAGAGTCGTTTGGCAAAGATTTTAATTTAGGATACTTTGAATTCGTAAATAAAATAAATAAGTGTAAATAAGCGTCACCCTACTTTGTATATTAGTGGTATATTGAGAATTGTGGGGTTTGTAAAGATCATAGATTGGTGAGCAGTAGTGGGAAACATAATGTTAACAAATAAATATTTTAACAATTTTTCTGCTTGAATTAAAAAAAATTAATTTAATTTATTAGTTGTGGTATTATACGAAATTAGAAATTAAGAAATCTTTTAATTTATTTAAATCAGTTAATGATGAGTAGAAAACTTAAATTAAAAGCTTTAAAATACACAACATTTGGTTAAACTTAAATTGATTTGAACAGTGGAAGTGTTTGTACATTTAGAGGTAAAAAAACTTTTATTTTGTTGTGATTTACAAATGACATAAATTGTTATTAATACCATAATTTAAATTTATAAATATTGAAGAAAAACAAAAAAAAAAAAAAAACAAGTGAATGAATTTTGTCTTTTCTTTTTAAACATTTAAACAGGTGTTAAATGTTTATAATTACAAAGAGAAACAATATGAAAAAGTATTTGGAAGACGGTATTTAAAATCGGTAACATTATGATAGCGATAAAAAATTAAACATTTATAAAAAGTTATAGTAAATTAAGGTTTACAAAAAGAAATTTCATAAATTTTTGGATTAAAAATTTTGTATGATATTTTACGTTTCATAAAATACAAACGTTTTATAAAATGTTTAAACCCCATTGGGTTTTTTTTAACAGGAAAACCGAAACAATTAAATGTTTAAATTCCCAAAATACCCGCATTTACATAATTTTCAATATTTTGTAAATTTAAGTTTTGTTTCTTAACAATTTATTTTTATCTTTTTTTTTTATCCACCACTTTAATCAATTTTTAATTGCTGTTTTTAAAACATTATAAATGTTTTATTCAGATACACACTCTTAATTATTGTGATGATATGCCATTAATTTTTTTCTGTGTATTGTATGGTTTGTGTGTGTGTGTAGGGGTTTAAGTTCAATTAATGTAAAACCCGTATTTAATGGCAATTAAGAAATCAACAACAACAAAATAATAAATTCTATTGGATCGATCATAAATTTTTATTTGCCTTTTTTTGTATGATGGTGGTTTTTAATGCAACCTTACATAAACTGCAATTTTTCGAAATATATTTTTTTTTTATTTTTTAATTTTTGTAAGAATTTATTGTTAAATGTAAGAGTATAAATGATTCTTTTGTATTTCAATTAAATTTTATATTAGTAATATATATATTATTTCTACGAATTTGATGATTAATCAATCAAGTTTCTATAAAAGGGTAACTTAAAGTTATAAATTTTCAAGTGACAATTTGTGTTCAATATGGGATATTTTGTATTAAGGGTGTTCACGTCATATTAAAGATATTATAAAAAACTAAAAAGAACTCTCAAAATCATTGTGGACCATATTCACTCATATTACGATTTTTCGATGAAGGCCCCCTAAGGAAATATCAGAAATACTTTTTTTTTCTCAACGCTGAAAGTACTTGAGAAAATAAAACTTTTGTTACTCATATTGACATGTCCACTTTGGCTTATACTGCTCATATTCGGTTCAGTGCTTACAAATATGTTCTTAAAACTTTTTTTTTCTTTCAATGTCATTAACCGAAGACAATTTAAAGCATTTTTTCAACTTAATGTTTTTATTGTAGAAACACGGTCTACGCCCTTTTTCTTGTCCCGCCCCATATTTGTAAAAATGATTACATAGGTTTTATAATACACGGTACCATATAGTATTTAAAACCATTCAACAAATGCCGAGATAAACCATTTTAAATCTAGTACATATGGGAAAAGGCGCGGACCCAGGAAAAAGGTTTTAGGGGGGGGGATTTTAGCTTAGAATATTTTTAATTCTTTAATCTCTTCTACATTTTTGTACTGAAAATATCATTTTTGTTGTTGTGTGGTGGGGGGGGAGGGGGAGGATTTCCCCAGTCCACCCCCCCTGAATCCGCGCCTGTATGTGAAGTACACTAAGGTTATTATGGAGGTAAAGACGACAGCAATAGTAGTCAAAAACAAATGAAATTTCAATTGAAAACAGGACGGCTAACATTCATTAAATTCAACTAACATTTGTCATTTGTTTTTACTGTGCAGAAAATTACTAAAAATTGTAGTAAAAATTAATCACATATGTTAGTAAAAAAATAAACAAAAATTTACTTTTTTTAATTTTTGAAATAACAAAAAAAAAACAACTGCAAAAAAATAATGTAAAATCATAAACAGTTATTTGATGTGGTTTGTTTTCTTTAAATGAAACTACAAGGTTAGTAAAAACTTAAATTTGTTCTCCAAATGACTGACATTTACATTAAAATAAGGCAACTGTATTACAATCCAAATAACTACATATTTTAAAGCAGAAGTTATTTTGATTTTTTTGGGCGATACTAAAGAATATTTTTTGATTTTTAATAAATTTTTTTATTTTATTTTTTTAAATTTATGGCAAATAAAAATTCCCATGAAGTAAATTTTTACTAGAATTTTTTAGATTTTTATGCGATTTTAAATTTTGAAAAATTTAAAAAATAGCGAATTTTATTGTTGATCTATAAGTTTATGTGTGAGATTTTATTCGTTCGGTTTTAGATCATGACAAATTTTTCTCTAAATTAACAGAAAAACTTATAATTTTTATATGATAATTTACTTTGACTATTAGAAAAAAACATAAAATTTGTCATGATCTAAAACCGAACGAATAAAATCTCACACATAAAACTTATAGATCAACGATAAAATTCGCTATTAAACCACTCACCAGGTACAGTGTAAAAATCGTTTAATTATATGTATTAACAAAAAAATCTTTAATGTTTGTTGATATGCTTGGCTTATGTAGAAGGATAGTATATGATGACATTAGAGAAAAGAATTGTCATTTAAAAGTTTTAACTGAAAGTTAAACTGGCAATTTATGATAATGACTAGAGAAATAACAAACCACACTATAAATAGCAATCGTTTGTGGAAATTTCATTCTACTCAACACACAGAGTAATGTGGGATTTAACGTAACCCAATTTCTTTAACGTGTGAGTTAATAGAAGATATTTACGATTAACACTAAATGGCACGAAGAATGTTGATGAAGATCGTAGTGGGTCAGAAAATGCATTTCATTCATGCTAGTGTCTAATAACTGTTTTTGTGTTTTTTTTTCTAATAGTCAAGTAAATTATCATATAAAAATTATAATTTTTCTGTTAATTTAGAGAAAAATTTGTCCATGATCTAAAAAACCGAACGAATAAAATCTCACAATTTAAAAATTTTTAAAACTTAATATTTTTTTTTTTATATATTGTGCATTTTCTAAAAAAAAAAAGCTTTTGCTCAAAACGGTAAAAGTCAAAAAATAACTTTTATTTTTGCCCAAATCCCCAAGAGTCCCAAATATCATTTATAAATGTGAGGTATCCCTATACAAATTACCTAAAGTTCGGCTAAAGTGCACTATCGGGCGCCCCCCTGGGTGTACAGTATAACTAGTTCTATAACTTAACCATAAGCGTGAGTGCTCAAAGGAACGGAAATTTGGTCACCATGCCAAGTATGCTCTTTATTTTAAAATGCTTGGACGCGTTTAAAAAAAGTGTAAATTTACAAAAACCTAAAACCAACATGAACGTGAAAAACCATACGTCAATCTGTAACATTGTGAAATAGAGACGGAGGAGATTAGAAATATAAACAAAAATCTAAAAATAGAATATTTGTGTTTGTTAGGGGGGTTGTCACTTCTGAGTATAATATACAATAGCAGAAAAAGCTAATAGGAAAGAAAAACTGCAATTTAGCTGTATTACATTCGAGGCCATACTTGGGTGTGATCGCTAAGCGGTCATGACTTGGTATTGTTACGTTTGTAATGTAAGAAGAGCGCAGGTATTGATTCTTACAGCCGCAGGTTGTTGAAAAATTTATCATATAGAGACAATCTGACAATTATAAGACACACATACTATAACAATTTTAAAATGGAAAATTACTGATGACGCCTGTCCATAAAAAAAGAGGCAGAAACTAATCTAGTCTGATTTAAAAATTAATAGTGTTTTATAATTTCTAGAGAAAAACGTTTATTCTTCTTCTTAATCTAAACAAAATTTTTAAAATCGTGCGATTTAAAAAAAAAAAATCCCGACCGCTATTTTCGGACACTTACAACTACTAATTTAGGTTTTTTTGAATCGCTTCAAAAGTACGTAAAAATAAAACAACCTTTAAACTTAAAAATAATATAATTTTTGTTGTAAAAATCAAGCGTTTTCTATTGTTAAAGGCAATAACGCGGGTAGTAACTGAGTTATTTTCAAAAAGTCAAAATGTAACAAATCATGAATTTTAAATATAGTTAAATTTGTCTGTACGTGCCAGTTTGAATGGCTTTATAATTAGTTGAATTTTCTATTAAAATTGTCTGGGGACAATTTTTATAGACAACGATTTAGAATGTTAACCAATATTCAGTGAAAAATATTATAAAAGGCTTCTCAATATTATTAAAATTTGTTTTTAAATTTCTGTTTTTTTTTTTTTATTTTAATGTCTCAATTCCACCATATGGTAGTAAAATGATAGCTTACGATTTATATGGTAATTAAATTTTCAAGTTCTATCTTGTTGCTTTTATATACAAAAGCAACACGTTTTTCAAAAAAAAAAAAAAAATCTTGCAATTTTTTACCAATATGGTCAAAAATATTTGTTTTAAATTATCTTAAGATATGTATGTAGTACAGTTTTTTTTCCAAATTACACATATTTTAACTATAGTTTATTAAGCTGACACACCCATTTTTCTACTAGTTCTGTAACAAACTAAACAAAATTATGTAAAAAGAACATTAAAATTTATATCCCAAGTTTAAAACTACATTTTAAAAAAATTTTTGTCTAAGTTGTTTTTCTCTTTGTATTTAATGGTTATATGCGTGTCTATTAAACATTTGTTTTTGGTTTTTGAAAAAAAAAAAAATTAAAAACTGTTGTAAACAGTTCTATGATGTGTTATGATAGATTTTAGTTTTATTTTATTTTATTTTTTTTTTTTGTAATTTTGCTAGTTTCAAACAAATACAATCAAAAATGTATTCATGTGTAACCAAATGTGGTTGAAATACCCTGCTGTTTTTATTATTTTCTTGATAAATCTATTAAAAAAAGGTTATACAGTAGTTCCCGCTTAAAAGCGCAAAAGTGCTGGCAAAAATATATTTCAACGTAGTGCATGGAAAAGAATTGCAATTAAATGCGTTGCCAATATGATTGAGTCCGCTTAAATGTTTCCCGCTTAATGGTTGTCCCAATTAAATATTATTCCCCCAATCAGAGAAAAAATATGGTTGCAATATGATGCGGCAGTAAAAACTATTTTCTACAGCATATATTATTGGTTTTTCACAATCATACTATTATTGTATCAATCATATTTCACTAATAACTGGTTGCTTTTATCATGTTGCACCAACTATAAGATGATCAATTGGTTTTTTATGAGCGTCTTCGCTCTTTTAGTTTCATTCTTGTTTGAGATTTTGAGAAAGAAGTTGTGAGAAACATTCAGCTCCAACAAATTAAATAATATTAAACAAAAAGACATTAACAATGGACAAACAACGTAGTGGTGTTAATTTTAATGGTGATCTGTTTTGTGGAAGAAGGAATAGTTTGCAGTCTCACCCGGTCTACCGTGGAAGTCTAGGCAAAAGTTTAATTGTTGCGTACAAAGAACGTAGTGCTGGTAATTGTAATGGTGATTTGTTTGTGGAAGAAGGAATAAATTGTATTCTCAACTCGGTCTGCCCTGAAAGTCTAGTCAAAAGTTTAATTATCGCTCACCCGTTAAATAAAGTTATTGTTTATTAAAAAAAGTGATAAAAAAGTGCTTTATTATTTAATTGTTTATAATTACTCAAAAAATATTGTTAAAGAAAAAAAATTGAAAAAATTTAAACAAAATGCACGTGCTTTTAAGTATATAGGACGAAATAATCATAATAGGTTTGCAATTATCATAACATGGTAATAAGATGGCGAAATTCTTGTCCATGATCATACTATGATAACTAGGACTATACTGTGGTTATAATGCAATTGTTATGATTGCTGCAAACATGTTTTTGATCATTATTAATGCATTGTTAAATTGTTTTCTTACTCAATATTTTTATGCTTGCTTTATACTGTAATCACATGTATAGCTTGTATAGCTGACACACTATTTCACAAAGCTTCTGCGCAAAGACATTTGGATTACTTAAATTATTTTAAAGCTAAGTTTATTTAATATGTAAATTATTAAATAAATATACTGTTAAAAAACATGCATATCTTTTTAATACAGCTTCAATAGAATGCTGGGAGAATACTATATAATAATATAATATAATATGATAATATTAGGATATACTTGGAACCATAATATGGCAATCTAGTTATCATATTATGATACAAAATCAGTTAAGAGTATTGTTGTCACAACCATAGTAAAATGGTTGTCGCAATCATAAATCCAAAAATGTATGATGCTCTTCAAATATGGTCCCCTCAACCATGTTTTTTCTTTGCGTGCGCTTAACTGCTTCCCTAAGGCTGAGTTAAATTAGTAAAGTAACAACGAAATTGATCACTTAAATACGTCTTTGAAATGGTGAGTTTTTTTTTGCCTAAAAGACAATCCATAAATTTTTTTAAAAATTTTCTTTAAACACAATTTATGTTAGAAATTTAGTTATTTTTAACCAAAAATTAAAAAAAAACTAAGGTTAAGAAAACTTTTTTTAAGCAAAATGTGTAACAAAACTTTAAGTTGAAGAAAAATAATTTAATTAAATTAATTTTTTTCACATTTATGCCATATTTTTCTAAATGCGTCACTGCGCATTTATCCCAGTTTTCGTATAAATTATTCCCTGCTTAAATGTGTAGAAAACTCTGCATTTTTGATTGCGAATTTAAGCGGGGACTACTGTAATTATATTTTGGTTGTTTTTTTTTTTACTTTTAGTAATACAAATTATTATTACCTTATTTGGATAATAAGAAGGTGATTAATATGTTTTTTTACATCATATCATAATATTGAAAAAATTATGTTTTTTAAAGAGGTTTATTTGTTTTTGAATGTATTTCGAAATTTGTTGAAAAAGTGATAAATTAAAAACAATTATTACTTAATAAAGTGCTTATTTAAGTATTTTATACTTTTTATGGTTTTACTTCATTATATCATTCATTCTTTAAAAGAACATAAACAAATTGCCATTTTTTTGACCTCATGTTTTATGATTTTTTTTTATATTGAAAGCATATATTCTAGGGTGATCAAGTCTGTTTTTAAAAGCCGTTTTCCACCGTTTTTTTGCACATGTGTTTTTTTTTTTAAAGTTTATTTTAGAATATAGAATAAACCGGGTTGTTGTGTGGTGCAACTGCAATTTTTAGATGCGTTTTCGAAATATTGTAAACATACTCGTACATCAGTCGGAGGCTTGACATTTTTATATAAAAATTAAATTTTGGGTTTTCTGTGGCGCGAATGCTTTCTAATTTTCTTAATTTTTTTTTTTTTTAAACTTGGCTATTATTTCCATAAAAAAAATTATTTGTGAACAAAAGTGTTTTAACTTTTGTATTAAAAATACAAAAATTGTTTTTGCGGTCTTTCTATATTTTCATATATTTCCTCTCAAGATCAAAATCTAAAATGAAATTGTCATATTAGATTTTATTTGTTGCTTTTCAAAAAATTTAATAGTTTTCATGATAGACAATACAATTGTTTCATTGGCATCACCCAAATCTTCAGTTGTCCGCTATAGAAAACGATACTTGGCTTAACTCAAACCGAAACATTACATAGACAACATACAAATTAACTCTATGAGAATTTGTATGGCTCAGTGTATAAACTGGCTTATTTGGTAAACATAATAATATAATCAAAATAAATATACTTGTAAATCGTCACATGTAGTTTGTGCGTTTGTTATATTAAAATTTATAAAACAAAATATATCCCAACAAACAGTGTTTGTATTACAAGCGCCGTGGTATGGTAATTGTTCAAAAATGTCTTAATTTTTGTACTAAAATACAAAAATGTTTTTTCGATCATGAAAGTTATCAAACTTTTTGAACAGTAACAAATAAAATTCAATATGACAATATCATATTGGATTTTGGACATGAGGTAGAACAATATTCTAACTAAATATATGAATTAATTTTGTATAATTTGTAATTTTAAATGCATTGTCTATACACAATATATTATAATAATACACAATATATTCTTTATAGCATAAAGTGATTTCTTCAGGTTTATCTATTAAAAATGCATTTTGAAGCAAATGCAAATTGAATAAGTGTAAAAGAGGACCACCATAAAACACGCAGAGGAAAGAGCATAATATTATGATAGTTTAAGAGCATCATGTTATGATTGCAACACGTAGCATTCATAATATGATTCTCATACTCATACTATAATCCTAGATGAACAAATCGTCCTCAGTGATCATAGTATGATCAGTCAGAATCATTTTTGATAATTAGGATCATTTTTATGATAATTAGGATCATTATACGATAATTTTTGCCCCTAATCTTGTTTAGTCATATTTTTTATCTGTGTAAATCGAATGGTTTTTGAATTAGATTAATCTGATTACATACTGTTTAGATTCTTGCGTTTGAAAAAAAACGCAATTTTTGTAAAATTTTAAAAACTAAATATGAATAAAATATTCAAATTTGAAAAACCGCAATAAATTTTAATGTGATGTTTCAAAGAAGTCAAAATATATTGTTCTACAATAGAAATAAGCAAATATTTTTGTTAGATATTTTCTAAAATTTAACACTGATTTAAAATTCGTAAAAATTAAAGCTTGTATATTTATAATTAGCTTCTCATACAGGAATTGTCCCTAGTTGGCGCCAATAGTTTTCGTGTTTTGCTTAATATGAAGTCTCTCTTTGCTCCATATGCTATGTCCTGACAATTTTCTGCAATTCAAATGAATCACAGCTTTTTAAATGATATTTTCTTTTATCCTAGTAATTTCCCCACATTTTGTGATATTTTTTTTCTAGTAACCCATAGTGCATTCACTATTGTGTATTATTTTCTCGTGACGTTAATAATAAAAAATCCAGTTAATTTACATTTATGATTAAAGCTAAATTATTAACTTTCTAAAGCATTTGTTTTAAACATTATTAGCTAAATAATGATTAAATATTATTGACATTATTGTAACCAAGTGTTAAAACATTTAAACGTTTCTATATTTAATTCCATTAACATCTTAATAAAATACCCGTCAACTCAATACTTCCTCAATTATGGGAAATAAATAAAAATATTTTCATAGTCATATTTATTTAATATTAAATGTAAATATTACATTGTAGCAGAAATTATTTAATAAACTTCTCAATCTTTCATTGAATAGACATTTAAATACAAGTGAAAAAAAAACTTAAAAATGCAAATTACCAACATATGACTAAAATGTAAAAACCAAGTGTTTACT
>JAEKOY010000343.1:0-26107 GCA_021234595.1 Delia radicum
TGATCAGGAAAATAGGATATGGGAGGGAGGAAAGAGGGAGTAGTGTTTGTGGATATTTGATTTAAGTTTTTCTAAATTGTAAGTAACAGGGAAGACTTCTGCGCGAAGTTTGTTCCATATACGAATCGTTCGACTAAAAAACGAATTTTCTCTCTAATGCGTTGTGCGAAACATATTACAATCAACTACAAACGGATGTGCTCTACTAGATAAGCGAGTATTACGAATAAAAACTCGGGCTCGAGGAATAAGTTCACTTATCTCAGATGAGCACCTCCCATGGTAATATCGATGGAAAAGTGTCACACAACCCACATTCCGACGATGCTCCAATGAATCAATAGAGTTGGATACACTACTCTCATTGATAAGCTTCACCGCCCTCCCCTTAACACGGTCCAGAAGCTTCAGAATAGGCACTGAAGCCCCTGCCCATATATGAGAGTTGTATTCCATTTTCGGCCGGATATAGCTGGTATAAATAGTAAGGAGATCGGATGAAGTGAAGTAAGTCTTGCACCGTTTCAGAAAACCAAGACACTTGAATGCCTCTTTCGACAATTGAAATACGTGATTATTCCAACGGACATCACACTGTATTCTCATGCCCAGAACATCAAGAGTATCCGATTACTCAATACCTATACCATCCATAGCTACAGATGACAATGTTAATTCCACAGCCCGTCTGTGGGTTAACATACAACATTGTGTCTTGCGTGCATTAAAATCGACCTTATTCGCGCGACCCCACTCGGAGATTGTAGAAAGGTCTTGATTGAGTGTGTCATTCATGTTCTGTTGCGTGCCCTCTATCTCCAAAGAGCTTGGCCTGTGATCGAATGAAAATGAATGACAAATGTTGCTGTCATCTGCAAAAGAGTAGATAGGATTGAAGCTCTGATCATTAATAAAAATAAGAAAAAGGGTAGGAGAAAGAACAGAACCTTGCGGTACCCCTGAATTTAGCTGAAACTCGTTTGATGAGACTCCATCTAAAACAACACGTATAGTGCGGTCTCTAAGAAAACTCGTTATAAATCGAGAGAAGACATTACCGACACCAAAAGCAACTAGCTTAGTCACGAGTGCCCCGTGCCACACGCGATCGAACGCCTTGGAAATATCTAGAGCAACCACTTTACTCTCACCAAAGCGGTGGAGTGACCGGCTCCAACGTTCCGATAGAAACGCCAACAGGTCTCCCGTAGATCGACCGCTACGAAAGCCATACTGTCGATCATTTAAAAGTGAATTGGTCTCTAAATATTTCACAAGATGGTAGTTAACCATGGTCTCCATCACTTTGGAGAGCGCAGAGCAGATTGCGATTGGGTGGTAATTTTCAGGGTTATTAGCCGCACCCTTTTTGGATTGGCTGGACATTGGCCACCTTCCAGCATGAGGGGAAGACTCCCGCACGGTACGAAGAGCTGAAAAGTTTTGCCAATGGACGTGCCAACGTAAAATAGCACTGTTTCAGCACCAGTGCTGATATGCCATCCGGCCCCGGTGACTTGTTTACGTTGAGATCCTTAAGAACCCTTTTAACTGCCCGGGCCCGAAAAAAAATCAAAGGCATAGTATAGGATACCCTTTCAAGAACGGGCAGTGGTTGATCGCTTTCCGGCGAAAAAGAATTTCTTGCAAAAAGTTCAGCTAAGAGGTTGGCCTTATCAACCGGGTTGGTGAATGATTGATCGTCCTTTATAAGAGTTGGAATAGAAGAACTAGCATTATCCTTTACTCTTTTAACGAACGACCAAAAGGTCTTACTGCCCCGAGGAGCAGAAAGAACTTTCGCACGTAGACGCCGTTCGTATAGAACCTTTTCGCGTCTAAGTACTTTGGCACACTCGGTTCTCGCCTTTTTGCGATGCAGATCAGTAACGGCGTTCTTATTCGAACGCCAATTACTGAACGCTGCCTCTCTGGATCTGACTGCATTTTTGCACGTCTGGTTAAACCAACACATGTGTTTTGATTTTCCCGAAATACGCTTCGTTGGAATAAAAAGTTTTATTCCTAGCATAATAATATTGACTACCATTTCTGCAGCGGCATCGACGTTGTCGTCGAGAAAACAAATTTTCCAGTTAAAATGCCGAAAGAAATCGTTGAGCTCGGCCCAACGAGCTTTTTCGTAGAGGAAAATAGAGCGTTTCGGCGCTGAGTTAGAAAGTATCTGATAGAAAAGCAGTGGTAAATCTATCACAAAAAAAAAAACAGGTGTCATATAAGCTTGAGCCGATTTTTTTATTTTAAATACTTAAATGCTTAGTAGTGCATTTCTGTAACTTTCTCAACGATTCCATAACTAATTCTTGAAAATGTTTTTCCGTATTTTTTAATATTTGGCAAGAAACACCAACAAAAGTTGTTAATTTAAATTTTATTTGCTTTGAAATTTTATTAAGTAACTACAAAAATCCTTAACATGAACTTCAAAAAAAAAAATTTTATTTATGCGTTAACAACAAATATCGAAACAAAAAATTAAAGAATTACTCTTATTTAACAAATTTTGTTGTTAATTATCGAATTTTGACAATGTAACGACAAAATTGTGTCGTTAATAAATTACGGAATCGCACCACAGGACAATGACATACATTTTTGGTAAACATGAAAAATTAACTCATTAAGAACATGTCATAGATCCGCTAGGCATTTTTCTACAAAACTATAAAACAATGCTTCATTGGTACATTTAACTTAAGAGTTACAATTACAGAAATTGTAGCTCCTAAGTTGTTTTGTTGAAAGTATAATTTTATATTTAAAAAAGTGTTAAGTTTTCTTTGATCTTCTTTTATTTAATTCTTCTTAGTTTAAACGAGCTTAAGATCATTTATTTATTAATTATTTATTTCCAATATTTCGTCTCCACATTGGGGGGCTTCTTCAGGGAACAATTATTACAATTTGAAAAACTTGTTACATACACTCCGGTTCACTTATTTAAAGGCGTTAAAAAATCTGTGTTCATCATCCTGTATCTTTTCCAATTTTTAACTGATTGTAGTACTATAAAATAGAATTGGAAGCTAGACACCTTTAGATATAAAAAAATTATGCCAATAGTGTTTTTTACAGTTATATTAGTTTTTTGTTTTTATATACATCGAGATTATTTTTATGTTATTTTCAATTTATAACGAGCTTTCAACCTCCTTATATTTACAAAAATAAAGCAAATCAAACATATTAGCTAGGTTGATACTAGTAAAAACTAATATAACTGTAAAAAATATTGCTTGAGCCAGAGTACAAACTAAATTTTTTTTATATAAATAGAACATTTTTGGTCTTCAAAATTTAGTAACGTCATGATGCTTGTTAGGAAAAGCCCTAACCACGTGCTTGATTACTAAGAAGACAAGAATGGAGCAAAATTTATTATTAATAGGTTTTTTGTTAAAGTTCTGCCTATTATGGAGGCTCTAACTTTTCTAAAACTTCGGGTTCTGATGAGATCTTTGGCCAGATCGAAATACTAGTATCAACCTAGCTAATATGTTTGATTTGCTTTATTTTTGTAAATATACGGAGGTTGAAAGCTCGTTATAAATTGAAAAGATGCCAATAGTGTTTTTTTACCTTTACAACTTTTTTTTGAGCAATTTATTAAAAAAAGTCCAAAACTGTGCTATTTTTTTTTGATTCACTCGAATAAAGGCACTTTACTATTTATTTATAATTTTTAAAGTAAGCGATGATTTTTCGTAGGGAGCGTTTGTTTATTACAATTTATTGCATCTTAATAATTTTACAAGTCAAAATGGCAAGAAAAAAAATTTTAAATTTATCGGAAAAAATTAAAATCGATGTTTACCGTTCTGAAGGTTATTCTAACGGCGCAATAGCTTAAAAAATTGGACGAAGCCCAACAGTTGTTGACAATTACATTAAGGACTCCGAACGGTATGGAAAAAAATTTAAAGGAAGGGTTTCATTGTCTTTATCTGCGTATGAGAAAAGAAAAATCATAAGAATTGCATCTAATTCTGCCTTATCCTTATCAAAAATAAGAGCTCAAGCTGGAGTGAAAGCTAGCAAGTCAACAGTACGCAGAGTAATAAAGAGCTGTGAGTATCTAAAATACCTGAAATTAAAAAAAAGCCGCCACTTAATGCTCCGCGCAAGGAAAATCGGCTTCAATTCGCAAGAGACTACATGGTATGGGATGTGCAGCAAAGAGGTCATGTAAATGACTGGAGAACCGTAATATTTACGGATGAAAAGAAGTTTAATTTAGATGGGCCTGATGGTTACGACATCTCAGCCGAGAGGGCGGCGTTATGGTGTAGGGTGCTATTACGTACTATGGCACCATCGATCTTGAATTTCAAAGTGCAAAAATGACTGGTGCAAGCTATAAAACGTTATTGGAATCGGCTTTTCCGAAGTTCAGTGAACTATTTGGTCCCATATCTTGGATATTGCAGCAGGATAATGATCCTATACATAACGCGAGAGTAGTTAAGGAGTTCATTTCAAGCCAGAATATAAATATTCTTGATTGGCCACACTATTCTCCTGATATAAACATTATTGAAAATGTCTGGGGTTGGTTATCTCGTAAAGTCTATGAAGGAGGAAGACAATTCGATGACAATTAGTCACTAATTCAGGCCATTAAGGATGATTGTAATCAAATTTCGTTGGATTACATTAATTCGCTTTATCTGCGAATGAAAACCCGTATATTTGAAGTTATTAAAAACAAAGGTGGTTGTACCCATTACTAAAAACTCTTTAATAAAGTAAAATTAATTAAAAAACAAGAAAAACCGTTCTTCATTAAATTTAATTAAAATGCCTTTATCCAAGTGAACCAAAAAAATAGCAAATTTTTTAACTTTTTTTTATAAATTGCTCAAAAAAGATCTTTAGGGCAGAAACTGATGCTGCCAGGATGTTTTTATATCTCAAGATGTCTAGCTTCCATTCTCATTTTATAGTTCTGCATTCAGTTAAAAATTGCAAAAGAGACAGGCTGCTGAATATGGAATTTTTAGTGCCTTTAAATAAGTGAACCGAAGTGTATGTATAAAAGTTTTTAATTACACTGTGATAGTTTTTGACCAAAAAAAAAATGAACTTTGATGAATCCTTTTTGAACTACTAGGGGGAGTCCCCTCAGTGCGAAAGTACATTTGGAAGTGTCAGATTGGCTCCAGTTTTTGAAAAATCGGTATATATCCATTTTTCATGGATATAGCTAAGTCTGCGCTATTTAAAAAATTTTTATTCGACTGTATTAGTTTTTTTTGCCTTCTTAGCTTTCTTTTACGGAATGTTTTGACTTTTTTTTCAAAATTTCACTTAATTTAAACCATTAATGTCGATCAAAAGTAACGATTTTTGACCATTTTTAGCAATTTTTTCAGTTTTTTAGGTCGTCTTACCAAAAAGGTACCAACTTGTAAGAAGGACAAAAAAATACACCAGATTTGAAACTTTACTGCTAAAAAGGCTTAAAACGACGAAAGAAGAAAATAACAAGGATTTTGATTTTGAAGCTTAACTTAAGGCCTATGTTAGGAAAATTTTGGTAAGACGACCTAAAAACCTGAAAAATGGCTAAAAATGTTCAAAAATCGTTACTTTTGATCGACATTAATGGTTCAAATTACGCGAAATTTTGAAAAAAAAGTCAAAACATTCCGTAAAAGAAAGCTAAGAAGGCAAAAAAAAACTAATACAGTCGAATAAAAATTTTTTAAATAGCGCAGACTTAGCTATATCCATGAAAAATGGATTTATACCGATTTCTCAAAAACTGGAGCCAATCTGACACTTCCAAATGTACTTTCGCACTCAGGGGACTCCTCCCTAATGGTTTAAAAAGGATTCATCGAAGTTCATATTTTCGACTATCACAGTGTTATTAAAGCAAGTTTTTCAAATTGTAATACAGTTGAACCTCGATTATCCGGGTGCACGGGACCGGACTCAGCATGGATAATCGAAAACACGGTTAATAGAAGTTATTTATTTTTCCCGAATTTTAACTCTTTGTAAGCAGGTGAAAAGAAAAAACAAGCAAATAAATATGTGTACTGCACGGATAATAGAGGTGAAGCACGGTTAATAGAGGGAAAAAAAATAATAGCACGGATAACAGAGGTAAACACGGTTAATAGAGGTATAAATCAAACCGCCAGCATGCCGGTTAACAGATGTACCCGGTTAATAGAGGTTCAACTGTAATTGTTTCCTAAAGAAGTCACCCAAATGTGGAGACGAAATATTGGAAATAAATAAATGATCTTAAGCTCGTTTAAACTAAGAAGAAATATTTAAAAAAAAAAGTTTATAGTCAGTACAAAGTAAGTACTATTGTTTACTCAAGGTTTCAAACAAATTTTAGTAAAAAAAACGTTTTTTAAGCACAAATCTTTAATAAAAAAACGTTATTCTAAAAAAATAAGATAGCGGTCTAAAATAATGTAGAGACATTCAGTTCGATATAGTAGTGTAAGTAATTAAACAAAAATTTAAATTTATAAAATATGTTGTCAAGCCTTCTATTATTTCTGATGACTACTTGACTAATCTAAAGTGCCAACAATTTTATATTTACCAATTAAAATTTAATTATGAGCTAGCTATGTATATATTTTTTGTTTAAATCTAATAAATTTTGATCACGAGAAACTCAACTTACCAATTATTATTCTTAAGAAATCTTTATATAGACAAAAGTAGTTTTTTCAAATCAAAATTGATTATTAAAAAAATAAAACTAAATAAATATTTATTTTATAGATTAAATTCATTTACACTATAAATTAGCGTCATCAAAGTTTTGTTTAAACAAACTGACACACTTCATAAACTATGTTCGTGTTTATTCATACATTAATTTGATATAGACTGGGAAAAAATTTTAAAATGATTGATTCTTAAATTTAACAATTCCAATAAAAAAAATTAAAATTTAGAAAAAACTTATAATTTTTGGATTAATAACACATAAAAATTAAGCCGAGCACAGACGGTCAATATAATTGATTTACATTTTATTGATCTTTGCACACACACACATTTCAACGATTTTAGACAACAATATATTAAATTAAATTGATCAATATATTCCATTCTATAAAGCCAGGCACACATTTTCAATATTATTTAAGTAAATTTTATTGATTTTTTTTACCCCCCTTTTTTAAAACTTAGAATCAATTTCTGATTGCTCAATTTTTTCTATTCTATTCTTTTTTTTTTTTTTTTTAATTTTAACCAATACTCAGGGGATGCCCCCTACTCATGCAGTGCATTGTATTGATCAGGAAAATAGGGTATGGGAGGTAGGAAAGAGGGAGTAGTGTTTGTGGATATTTGTTTAACGTAAAACCGCATTTATCTTTATTGTCTATTGTTTATTTATCATTATGTATGTTAAATACCAATTACCAAAAACTGATATTTAAGACGTTACACAGAACAATAAAATTTAAAAATAGCAAAACATGGCCATGATCGACTCTACAATTCATTACACCAATTGATTCACTAAATCTTACCAAATGCCTTTAACATTTCACAAAATTAAATATTATATTATATTATAATTACTGTGTTGCTTTCTTTGGAAAGGGGATAGTGGAGAGGTGGAAGGTAGTGAAAGATGAAGGGCTTTAAACATGGCAACACTGCAATTGCGCGAGATGATAAGTCTTAGAACAGCTGTTGCTCGCCACCTGATGTAGAGTTGGCAAATTTATTAAAGCAAAAAGTTTCATAGCCCTGATTCATTATTTTACTTCGGTGGGGTTAAGTGCTATGGGAACACCGAAGGTTGGCGCAGCGATACATATAAATGATAGAAAACTCATACATATTATTTTTTCTAAATTGATGTTGTCGTCACCGGGAATCGGACCCGGGACCATCTGTGTAACAGTCCAACGCCACACCACGGTTTTTTGATATCTATAGTTATGGTTATTATTTCATTAAAAACTATTTATTATATCAGTAAAAACTATTTATTAAAAACCGTTCATTATTGAAAACAACTCAATAAAATACATGCATTTTAAAGTAAAAATTTAAAAAAACAAAATTTGTTTAAATATATTAAAAAAAATGAAATACAAACAAAAAATTAAATTGTTTTTGCTTGTATTTGTTAATATAGTTAAATATAAAATGACAGAATAATAACAATTGAGCAATTAAAAAATGTCACAGAAAATAATAATTTTTAGGGTTATGTAAATTTTTAAAGTTTTTTATATGAGTTATTTTTAAGTAAAAAGAGGCTCTCTGGCATGAACAACTTTAAAAAAAAAACAGATTTTTAATGAAATTTTTCAGAACGTTTCATTTTAGCAATAAATGTTTTAAATTTACGGTTTCTAATACATAGAAAAAGAGCTCTCTTGCACTAACCACTTTTATAAAAACTCTGATTTTTAAGGACATTTTTTCAGAACGTTTCGTGTTTAACAATAAATTTTGTAAATTTAGGGTTTTTAAGGACAAAAAAAAACGGTTATTTGACATAAAAACCCGATTTATTCGATATTCTAAAATTTAACTTATTAGAAAAACCGACAACACACATAAACCGGTTGAAGCCAGCTTTGCAAAACCGACTCGATCACCCTAGTGCAAACATTAATTTTTTTTGTAAACAATCTAGAATTGGTCAATAATATTTAACGTCTGTACTCCACTTAGGTTAGGTTAGGAAGGGTTATGTGCCCAAGGGCACATCTCCACTCGGAGACCAATTCGGTCCATTGTGAATCCCTTCAGTGAAAAAAGTAAGAAAGAATATAAATAGACAGATAGATAGATTGAAAGATAGATTGAAAGATAGATATAAAGAAAGATAGAAAGGATATATACTCCCCAGAACCAGCTCCTATCGTCCCCTTACTAGAAACAGCCGTCCTATTTCCCTGACAAATCTCAGCAAATCTACTGGATTGCATCCAGCGGCACACCCAAGTTCGTCGTGAAATTTATCTCCTAGCCGTTTCTGTCTGAGACCCTGCAACCTAAGACAGTGGCACATTATATGCTCAACTGTCTCCAGGTCCTCAACGTCCTCGCACAACCTGCAAAAGTCCGGTATGTCCCTGTCCCATCTGCTTGTGAAAGCCCTGAGAGAACAATCCCTGTCCAGTCCCAAAAGAACCTTGGTTGCCCCTGCGTCCAAAGCGGGCCATAACGCCCTAGACAGCCTGCAATCCATTCTATCCCTCCATGACTGGTTAACGGTTTCGCGGAATCCCTTCCGTATCACCTCAAAGTAGTAACATAGGGCGGGCTTTGCCCCCGTCCCTTAAGGCCAAGTCCAGATTCGAACCCTCCCTCGCAAGTTCGTCCGCCAACTCATTGCCATCCACCTTGCAGTGTCCGGATACCCAACACAGCCTCACAGTGAATTCCTCCATGAGTGAATTCGAACGCACAGTGTAATTTGTTAGTGCTCTGAGCGCTGCCTGACCGTCGCCCTCCATATCGCTAGGATCTCAGCTTGGAAGACACTGCACTCATCTGGGAGTCTGTAGGACCTTTTCACGTCAGTGTCAGCAATATAAACACCGGCACCCGTGCCCGTGTCCATTTTGGACCCGTCCGTGAATACTGCCCACCCCTCGAACAACACCTTGGATCCACGCCAGACTTCCCTGTTCGGGAAGTCCACCGGAGGTGTTCCACCGAAGTCTAAGGTCAAGATCATATGATCCGATATTCCCTCGATAATACTACCCTGATCAAGCAGTCCTACTTCGTACAATATTTTTGTGTGATCATCCCTCCTAGGTCTTACCAACGCAGACTCGTAGAGCCTAAATAAGTTCCTAGCAGCCACACTCCTCACATAATGTTCAATTGGGGCCAGATGCAGTATGATATCCAACGCTGCCTGTGGAGTGCTTCTCTTCGCACCTGTAATACCAAGAGATGCACTCCTTTGGGCCTTGTTGAGCATCTTCCTACAGCTATCCACTCTCAATGCATCTCACCAGACAGTACATCCATAAGTGAGAACAGGGCTCTAATTCCCGCAGTCGTGATCGAAATAATTTCGTATCGGAATTAATTTCGATACTTCGAAATTTTCTGATGATGGCACTCGTTAAGAATCGAAACGATTTTATGTTTCAGTGTTATAAAAGGAAAATCTTAAGAAGTTATACAACACTGTAAAAATGTAAAAGACTAATGAAAAAAAGGTAAACAAAAAACATATGTTTAATTTTTCAACAACCACAAAAAAAATTTCAAACTGGAAAAATATTTTAAAAACTAATTGAAACAAAAAAAATTTATTCAAGTTTCTTTTTCTATTCATCATCATCCGACTCTGACGAAGAGCAAGATTTGAATAAAATTAGAAAGAAAATTCGTGATTCCAGCGATCCATTAAAATTGTCAAATTTTGAGTAAGTAAATAATTTTTTTTTAATTGATACAAATGTTAAAATTATATAATTTTTTTTTAAGATTCAAAAACGCTTTTGAATATCAAAAGTAGCATTCAATTATCTCCTTGAGGAGTTGGATTTTGAAGGACATTTTTCTACTGGGTTTCCACCAAAAATTCAGTTGGCTGCAACATTATCCCTTTTGGCAACAAGCAGTTTTCAACACAATGTTGGAAACGACTTCTTAATTTTAATTAGCCAAAGCACTCTTTGTAAAATAGTAAACAGAGTTTTGAAGGAAATGGAACGTAAGCTATGTGGAAAACTCATAAACTTTTCTCCCCGATATAGTGATGAATGTAAAGAATACTTCATAAGAAAATACAAACTGCCAGGAGGTTTGTAAAATAAATACTTTTATATAAATGCTTTTATAATTCTTTTTTATTGCTATTATTATTAGTAATTGCGTGCGTGGACGGTACACATTTTGGTATGCAGAAACCCTCTTTGAAGGAACACACATTTTTAAACCGGAAGTGTTTCCATAGCCTTAACTCTATGATTGTAAGTAAAAATAATTATTATACCTATACAATGCGTAATTTGATTAAAAACGTTTCTTTAAAGATGATTCGATTGTATGGAAGGAATCAAGAGAAAAAGATAATCTGGAAGAAAAGTATAACAATCAATTAAGAAATTTTTGGCTCTTGGGTAAATATTAGCAAGTGCCTGCGTTGCATTTATTTTTGGTATATTTCACCTAAAATTATTTATTTATATTCAATTAATAAAATTTACAGAAAATTCAAAAATATTGACTTACATTTTCTTTTTTTTTCCAAATTTATACTTTTCAGAAACGTTAACTCGATAGATAATTTGCTATCGAGTACAATTTCGTATGGTTGCGTTTGAGTACTCGCACGTTATCGAGTAACATCATTCGAAATTTCGATACGTTTTACTCGATAACGGCTGAGAGCATCCCAAAAGAAAAAATTTCGCACGTTCGAGTAGAATTTCGATCGCTATCGACTCCGAGAATTAGCCCCCAGGTCTAACTACCGACGTGTAAATCCAGTTTACCATATCCGGTCTTAGTCCCCAATTCTTACCGATGGAGTTTCTGCATGTGTAGTAGGCATTGAGTCATTGCCACTTACTCCACTTAAGAAATTTACAAAATTTGGCACATTTTTTTTAAAACTACACTTAAAGGAATTATTTTTTATTTTGAAATAATTTATGTTCTTTTTTATTTAATTTTTAAACACAAATAATAGATTTAAAACAAAAGTCAATATTGCCGACAGACTTTTCAATAATAAGTCTGTTCGATTGCTTTAACAGTAAAGTCCAGTAAATATTACTCAGTAACAAACATTACAGAGAGTAAGACAAATTTACAAAAAAGTAAACGAACGGAAATTTGTTAGAATTGGTAAAATAAATAAAACAGCTGATTTTAAGTACCAAATATTAAAAAAGAATCAACTGGTCGTTATGGAAAAGATAAATTTAATTGAAATTGTAGATCAAAAACAATATAGAATGTTTTTTTTAAATTCTTCCATAGTTAATTAAAATTAAATAATTTAAAATTTTTAAATATTATTGATTAACTAATATATCCAATTTATTTTTTATTGATTTACATTTATTTATAAGGGTCACACATTAATTTTTTTTGTAAACAACCTAAAATTTATCAATTGAAGGGCTTAATTTAAAAACTTGATAAGCCACATTTAATATTTTATGGTATTTCGCTATTTTCTGATTAAGATTTGATAGAAGTCTTGCTTAAACACTTACTATAAGTACCCGGAGTATAAAAGTCCGGCGTTTTAAAGGGGAAAACAAACTAAAAATAATATGTGGCTTATCATGATTTTACAATAAGCCCTTCAATTGAAGAGCTTATTGTAAAAACTTGATAAGCCACATATAAAATGTCTAGTTTTCGCTGTTTTCTAAACATCCGTTGATTAGATTTTGAATGAATTCTTACTTAAACACTTGTCACAAGTGAAGCGTGCTTTATGTGACCACCCATTTAACAGCTGATATTTGCTTTTTGTTTAGTTTGCTTTGAAATTTCCTTATGAATCGACTTACACCAAGGCAACGCGTACAAATTGTTGAAATTTGTAATCATAATAATTGTTCTATTCTTCAAACTCATCTTGCACTTCTTCCATTTTATGGCTGGACCATTTTATGGTTGAATGGGTACGTAAATAAGCAGAATTATCGCATTTGGAGTGAGGAGAAACACCATTACATCCACAGAAAATTACTATTTGGTGCGCTTTAATGGCTGGCGGAGTCATTGACTCATATGTCTTCAGAAACGATGATGGTCAGAAAGTTACTGTCAATGGTGAACGGTATAGGAACATGATTCGAAATTTTTTTTTGCTGATATGTGGTTCCAACAGGACGGAGCAACTTGCCTTACAGCGGGCGCTACAATTGATTTACTCAAAGAAACTTTTGATGAAAAATTAATTTCACGTAATGGCCCAATTAATTAGCAACCAAGATCGTGTGATTTAAGCCCTTCAATTATTATTCAGTTTACCGATATTTTATGATCTCAACAAAAGCTTCTTAAAATAAGGTTTTGAAAGACTCATAAAATAAATTTTTTTGAGCATTTAAATTTTTTCTCTAGAAAATTTTGAAACTATTGTTTCCAGTTTTAAATATTTTGTCATTAATTTAAAAAATTTGAAAATAGTGAATTTTTTATATTATTTATTGCTTGGTTTTTTCAAAAATGCCAACAAATTTAAGTGAATTAAAAATTTTAATAAATTTTTGCCCACTCTATTGCATATAAATTATATTTTATTCTTAATTTAAAGCACTTTTTTATCAATTGACACCATTTAATAAATTTTATGAAGTAAACTTCTGCTTGTTGCTGTTTGTCTCTATTTTGCCATTGTTCGTGAAATTTAAAACCCCAGTATCTTATCATTACATATGTCTTTTTGTTTCCCTAATTCTTTACGATAGAGACTAGGGCTCGGAAGTTCATTTTAAAAATATGCATTTATTGTTTTCTATGTTTCCGAAAAAAAGTTGTCTTAAAAAGTGTTTAAAAAATTTAACCCTTTCACGAATTCGGGTTTATCGATAAAATATTTCTAAACAAAAGTGTTCTATGAAAAAATCAATGGGCCATATTTTATCCTATTGGCCGTCAACGGTCAAAATTAGTGAACAAATACCTCACTCAAGTAATAGCGAAAGACGTGTCGAGTTTATTTCTCTTATCTTTTTTAAGTCATATAACAATTGGTTTTTAATTATTTTGCTATGCTAAACACGAATATCTCAAAATTTTTACAATATCTTGAGTTGAAAATCGAGTTTTAGCTGTAGTCCTTAAATATCATTCTTATACGATATTTCAAAATTGTGAAGGGATAGAAAAATGTTGATTCCAGATTTTGAATCAGGAGATACAAATCTTTAAATGTTACTTTTTATAAATCAAATCAAACAAAAATTGTTGTAATTTCTATACAAACCAAAAATAAAAAACGCCGAACAAAAATGTCCTCATTTTTTCCTTTGACTACCAATGGGATATATATGTCCCATATTGTATCAGTGTCCTGTAGGAAATGGAATGAGTCAATTCCAAATGTCTGAATGTTTCTTGAAACTAGCGGGATTGAACCATGTCCTACCAAAAGTTTGTTCCCCTGTGTCTAATGAGCTCTGAGAAAATATGTACCAAAAAGGATGAAAAATATATCCAAGTGGTTAGTATAATCTGAAAGCTACATCTATCATTTGTTGATACACTCCGAAAAATCAGTTAAAAATTGTAGCTAATACAACAGATAATACAATATTTAAACTAAAAACAAACCGGTTTCGTTTACATATTTTGCATTTTCAAATATATTCATATTGATATTTCAATATTTATTTTAAAAATTTTAAAATTATCTTTGCAAAACGTATGAACATGAAAAAGGTGCAAAATGCAATGCAAAGAAACCGAAACCGGTTTTTACTAAAAACCGTATTGAACTCGGTTTTTTTTAAATAAGATTTTTTCAACAAACCAAACACCGGTTTTCTAAACTCGTTGGTTTGTTGGACACTCTATTAAAAAGTGTAAAATATGCAACAAAAAGTGCAAAAATTTGCATTTATAGCAAAATATGTATTTATAGCAAAATATGCATTCATAAATCGATGTCATATTGTTACAAATTTGTTAATTCGCAAAGATATTTGATTAGCTTTGCTCTTTAGCTAACGAGAAAACACGTTTATTTACATGAACTTCCGAGCCCTAATGATGACATCCACAAGCTTTTAAATAAACTTTTTTATAAATAAAGTAATGAATTTGTAATAGTTTGTACACAGTTTAATAAAAATCAAGGATGGCAGGTAATACCGATAAAATACTGTTATCGATTCAAAACCCTTTCAACTGACTTTCGTTATCCCTGAAATACCGATATCGAAATAGTTGAAATACCGTTATTTGTAAAATACCGTTAGCGATATAACTTAAAAACCAATATTTTTAAAATATCGTTACCGAAATAACTTAAATGCCGTTATCGCTAAAATACCGTTACCGAAAAAATGTATATAGTGTTATCCTTAAAATACCGTTACCGAAATAATCTGACAAGATCAGAAAAAATAATCGCTGTAAATAGATATATTTTCCCAAAGTTTGATCATAAACTAGCCAGTCATTGCAATTCGGGCATAATGGGGCTAAAAATATCGGTGTGCATTGACTTTACCTGAATAACTAAAATAACATTACCCTTAAAATACCGGTAACACTAAAAACCCGTTACCGAAATAACAGAAATATCGTTACCCCCAAAAATACTATTACCGAAATAAAAGAAATAGGGTTACCTCTGCCGATACCCGCATCGAAGCGATTACCATCCATGATAAAAACGCATGTTGTTGCTAGCCTTCTTCTTTTTTTTTAATTCATATATTAATTAGACCCCTTATAATAATATCTGAATCATTTAGGAGTCTTCTTCAATTTTTTTTGATATAATTTTTAAATTAACACTTCTTTTTTATAAATATTTTGTTTGTATTTTAATTATTAGTTTTATTAGTTATGTGTTTGTTAAACAAAACATTTAAAAATAAATTGAATTATCAAGATTATTGTTGCTTCTTTCCGTGCATACATCCATAAAACTTAACAAACAATAGTAAAAGATAGCTTTTATAAATACGCCCTCAACATATAGGGGTCAACACTTTAATTTTGTGGCATTGCACTATAGGTCAAATGGCAACTTTTCCTGTGCAAAATTAATAACAACTACAGAATAATGGTAATTAAACCAAAAACTATAAGAAACTTAAAAGTAAGTTTAAATATAATAAAAAAAAATGAAAATGAAAATTATTAAAGTTCGAGGTCATACTCTATATTTCTTTATTTGGATATTGTCCTAACAAATAATCTATAATCAGGAATGTATTGATAGATCTATTTCGGGAATTTTCTAGGTTCCCATCATCAGAACACGTTTTGAAAGCGGTAACAATCCCATGCCAAACATCAAACATTCATATAAACTAGTTTACTCACTACATGAGAACTAATATATGAGCTTGAAGTTACAGATTATAACCATTGATCAAAAAATAAATTGAAAACTTGTTTGTTATGTGCAAGGTCCACCTCTGCTGGATATTCAATACATGTTTTTTGTTTTTCTCTCCTTTTTATATTTAGTTTAGTTTATAAACAACACAGGGGGAGTGAACTAGACTGTAATTTGTCTTTTATACAAGTTTGATATAATTTTTATTAAAAATAAAAATTATGTTTTTTCGACCTTTAATTCTGCAATGAAAATGAAAATTATTCAAGTTCGAGGCCATACTTTATATTTCTTTATTAGGATATTATCCTAACAAATATTGTCCTCGAACTTGAACAATTTTCATTTTCATTGCAGTTCGAAAAAAAACATAATTTTTATTTTTAATAAAAATTATATCAAACTTGTATAAAAGACAAAGTACAGTCTAGTTTACTCCCCCTGTATTGTTTATAAACTAAACAAAATATAAAAAGGAGAGAAAAACAAAAATCGTGTATTGAATATCCACCAGAGGTGGACCTTGCACATAACAAACAAGTTTTCAATTTATTTTTTGATCAATGGTCATAATCTTTAACTTCAAGCTCATATATCATATATGGGATTGTTACCGCTTTCAAAACGTGTTCTGATGATGTGAACCTAGAAAATTCCCGAAATAGATCTATTAACACATTCCTAAAAGGGTCAAATAATAAATTTGAAAACAAAAAACTCTATAGATTATTTGTTAGGACAATATCCTAATAAAGAAATATAGAGTATGGCCTCGAACTTGAATAATTTTCATTGCAGAATTAAAGGTCGAAAAAATAGAATTTAACCCTTTAACGACCAAAAGTCAAAATCAACCCTTTGCAAATTCCCAGCAAAAAAGGGTTTTAATGCAAATATACTACATGTTATTCTTTCATTTCTTTTTATTATACTAAAGCATTTTATAGTTACTTATATCTAATTCATTTTCTAAATTTAAATCAAATAGGGCCTCTTCATTTTCATCAATTTCTTTACTCTCATCAATTTCTTCACTCTCATCAATTTCATCATCTATGGTGAAATTCTTCTGTTGTGGAAATAAATGGATCTGAATATCGACAGCCCTGTTAAATACGTCTAACGTGATGCAATCTATCGGCTTTGCATATTTTATGTCGCGATTCAGCAGCGGCTTCTCCAAAAAAAAAAACCAAATGAAAGTGCAGTATTTTATATTATTTGTTTTAAGTGTATGAGGACTTTATGGCAATCAGGGATATAGCTCCAGGTTTTTGATGGACTTCACTGCACATTTTTTTTATTTTTGAAGGCCTGGTAGGGCTTGCTATAGATCCTTTAAGAAGCACCGCTAAGTCTGTATTTCCTTGTTTTCGAGCTGACGTTGCTGCCGCACGAACTAATAACTCAGTTTCATTATTTGTTCCTCTTGAAAGGTATGCTGCTGCTTTTCTTTTTCCGTACTCAGACTTTTCGCAAAATGCAAGTTGAGGACATCCAACAGCAGAAAAAGTCACTTTGTCATATTTATTTTTATTTTCGAAGCTTATTTCAGCGTTGAGCCAAGTGACATACTCACTTCGAAACTTTTCAGCCATTTTGTCCTTCCCAATACTTTTGCCATATTTCGCCCACATTTCTGATAACTTTTTACAGAAAATGCACACTTTTTGCGTAATACATTTTTGTCGACTATAAAATCCACAAGTTTATTCTGCTTTTCTTGCCTTGAATTTTCGTTAAGCCAAATTTCAAACAACTCCGCTTTTTTAAAACGCATTAACCTAAAAAAATATTGAATCTTTGAAAGCAATACAATTGAATTTTTGAAAGCAATATAGGCTTTTCAACAAAATTTATTAAGTGAATTCAATGCAATGTCTTTGACTGCGTGTTGTCAAACGGAATTTTATATTTACCATAAACAAAAAGCTAACTTATTTAGTTTGGAGTATTCGTTACAAAATGGCATTAAGAAAAGTGCAATATTTGCATTTGAAAACTTGGACTTTAGCACAGTTTTTTTAGCCGGTTAACCTAATGTGCATTGGTGCATTTAATATGAGAGACTTAAAGCACAAGGGGTTCAAGTGCCTTTTTTCTAAGAATTAGTTTACAAATGGAATTAGTGGGTGAAGTTAATAGAAGTTTAGAGCACAAGAGGTCAATGTGGAGATCCCATCCTGTAGCGAGATATGGCGACCAATTCTCTCATTAAAATACCTGTTTCGCTTGGAGCACAAGCAGTATATAAGCACTTATGAAGCTTTGTAAAAAATGTACTGTAGCACCAATGCAAAATTAAGCTTTATACCTATAGAGACCATCGAAAGATTTTTCAGAAATAGTGCAGCGGGCATCCGAAAAATGCAATTGTTAGATCGTCAAACCGCTGAAGTTTGTGAAATTTGAGAACCTAAAGGATCTTCTTTGCTATATATACCAATTCCCAATGGATGGTTCAAAGCACTTCCTCACGATAGAATGGAAGAGATTCCGGAAAGAATCGAATGCCAAGGTGAGGATGAAGAAGAGCCACATGATGTCAAGGAACCTGGTATGACGACTAAAAAATTTACCAAAGAACGTAAAAAGATTTTCTTAATAAACTATTATTTACAAAATTTCGTCTATGTGGTTTTATAAGACTTTTTTGGGTAACAAGTTCATTTTCAATTTTTTTTTTCTCTATTTGTGTATGCAAAAGATGATAATTTTTTAGCTTTTTAGATTATTTTAATCTCAGGATCTCTCTAATGAAGAAATATATGCGCCGGATAGAATCTAACATTTTGTATTGCAATTTAACTTTAATCTTTTTTTTCTCAATATTAAACTTTAATCACTTGAACTCATCGTGCTCTAGGCCCTTCAAAGTATTTATCCTAGTGAAAAAGTTTCTACAAAAAAATTTTACCTCAAAATTTAGTTTGAATATTAATTTATTTTTCAAAATTGGGTAATTTTGACACAAAGAGGTCAGAAGAGTTAAAGTAAAGGGTGTTTTTTATACAAGTATAGAACTTTAAGTTGGCAACACTTTTTTTTGTCAGCTGTCAAGTGATTTATGTTTAGTTTGGTTTGGCATTTCAACATGAATAGACTGACGCCTGAACAACGCTTCCAAATTGTTCAAATTTATTTTGAAAATCATGGTTCTGTTCGAAATACGTATCGCACACTACGTCCATTTTACGGTCAACATAATCGTCGGTTAATCGGTTTAATGGATACGTCAATAAACAAAACTGCCGTATTTGGAGTGATGATAATCCTCAAGTGTATGTTGAGACACCGTTACATCCAGAAAACCATGATGTGCAGGAGTTGTCGTTTCAACAAGACGGCGCAACATGCCACACAGCTCGTGTCACAATTGATTTATTGAAGGACACGTTTGGTAACCGTATAGTTTCAAGTTTCGGACCCGTGGGTTGGCCTCCAAGATCGTGCGATTTAACGCCGCTGGTCTATTTTCTGTAGTCTACGCCGATAAGCCCGAAACGATTGACCTCTTGGAAGCCAATATTCGCCGCGTTATTGCCAATATACGGCCACAAAAGTTTTAAAAAGTCATCGAAAATTGGACCTCCAGATTAGACTACGTCCGAGCCAGCCGTGAAGGTCATATGCCAGTAGTCATATTTAAATTATAATGCCAGAAGATTATCTTTCGAATAATTTAAATTTCATGCCAATGTAACAAATTTTATTCCATTTCAAAGTTCTATACCTTTATAAAAAAACACCCTTCTGATGGTCGGATAAATTATCTTAAAAATAACCAAAATTAAAAACAATTGTCATGAGTTTCGGGTTATTTGTAATTTTTCAACTTTAACCTATTATTGGCCATTGTACTTGCACAGGTACAGAAAAACACTCATATTTGAAAGGCCATAAATCCACTAAGAAATGATTTTCTTCAATATTTTTTTTTTTTTTGTGTTATATGTTTTCTGCTTAATAAAAGTACATTGACAAAGCAGCGGCAAAAAATAACGGTACTTCGAATTTTGGTTTGTTTTGTTTAGACTTTTCTAGATTTGCTCATTTTTTCTAGGTCAGTGATTGTGTGACTATCAAAAGTGTGTCGCATAACAATTAAGAGAGTTTGCACTTGATTTACGAATAAAAAGGCTTGTTTTTTTCTAATTTGAAAAAATTTGTTTATAAGAAAGTGATTTTACAAACGAAAGGTAGGTTTGAAAAACAGTGTACTCGCGTGGGTACAATGGCTGATAACGTACATATATATTTTGATTAGTTTTTTATATAATATTTTTCTAGTTTTTTTTTTAATTGACATGGCGTTTGAAAGCATCAACATAACAATCTTTTATAGCAGAAGATTTAAAAACTTAGACAGCGCTTTGGATTTTGTGGAAGGGGCTTCAAGTTATAATGTTTTCGATCTTGCGTATATTCCATGCAGATATAAATAGAGATGAGGAGGAAGATGATGCTGAGGATCTTATCGCAAACATCATACCCCAAGATATACCGGGTGATATAGAGGTTTTTTGTAGCAGCGATAGTGAAGACGATGTACCTCTTCAAGAGCTGCGTCGCAGAATCCAACACACAAAACCAGGACAAAACTCTCCCAAATGGTCAAAAAGAGAATGTTCTATTGAAATGCCAAATACAACTTTTTCTATGCACAACAAAAACGAAATGATATCAAAGTTGTGTGGAAAGTCGGTGCTTAAAGTGTTCGAAACTGTGTTTGGTTCTGAGGTGGTCAATTATATCGTGGAGCAAACTCGCCTTAATGCTTTACAGTGTAATGCGCATGACTTTTCATTCACAGAGAACGATTCGAAGGTTTTTTTGTGAATTCTGTTGTTAAATGGTTATCACTCTATGCCGAGAGAGAATATGTACTGGGAATTGTCCGAAGATACCCGTTCACCACTTGTTTCTAACAACATGTCCCGTAATAGATTCAATGAAATACAAAAATTTCTTCATCTAGCTGACAACAATAATTTGATACTGACTGACAAAATGGTTAGACCTTTGCAAAAACTACTATGCCAAAAAAACTACTATGGAAACAATTTCCGAAAAGAATTGAAAAACCGTTACGCTGTCGTCAATGCCACAACCGAATAATTTGTGAACTATGTGACGTAGCTCTGTGTGTATAAAAGGAGTGCTTCAAAAATTTTCATACAAAAAAATAAGCATATATGAATACATGCATTGAGCCATTGTACCTGCTTGAGTACAGCCCCAAAAACATTCAAAATACACATTTTTTTTTATTTTTTCATATAATTTAAGTTCTTTATGTTCCTTTCATTTATATTAAATAAACAGAATGAATGATTTTTAATTTTTAAGACTGTTGGCTTTTAATGGGTTAATCAAAGATATCTTAAATAGAGAGTGGGAGTTAGTGAAACCTAATTTCACTCACGTGAACGTGTGTGAGTAGGAAACAATTATTCTTGAGTAGTGAGTGTGCGTGAGTCAAATTTTTGCGTGAGTAGAATTTTACCAAAAAATTTTTTATTGCCCTTAATAAAGATTTCTTTAATTTTTGTTCGACGATTTTATATTTTTGGATTTTCAATATACAAAATAAATAGTAAAATTTCACATTCAGAGAAATTTTGATTTAAACACTCACAATTTTTTTAATTTTAACATTTTATTTGTTTCCGGTAAGATTTTTTTTTTTTTGTATACAACTACTTGAGCGTTAGTGAATTGTTCGTGTGTGATTGTGCACGATTAAAATTTTTCGCTCGTGAGCGTGAGTGATGTGTCCATCACTTATCTTAAGTATAATAAGAGATATCGTTTATGGTTTGAGAAATAGAAAATATCAATCATTCAATTCCTAACACCATTTACTTTAAAATGTCTATGTCAATAACAGGGGGACGATATATGATACAAATTAATTCAATAACAAAATACATATTTTTTTCTAATCTTCCATCTATGACGGTGTTCATATGTCTTACTTTCGAAGGTTATTTATTTTTAAATTTCCATGAATATATATATTATACAAATGCATCTTTAGTATCATTAAAAATCAATTAGATTTGCCTTTGCCTCTTTTACCTTTTATTTTGATATTTTTTATACTATCATCGTTTGTTTGTCTAGTTGCCTCCATCCACTGTAGTAATATCGTATTATTGTTTTATCTATAGAAAACAGGAAATCAATTATAATATAATTGTTTATTATGAATACCGTTGGGATAATAATACTAATGAAAATGCCACTTTAACAAACGATTTCTAGATAAACTGAATTTTTTACTTATGATGCTACTTATTATTGTTTTTTTATTAATGTTAGCCCTTTACTGCATGAAAATGAAGATCTAAATCAAATTTGTACCTATTGTATATTTTTATAGTAAATGCCGGACTCGGAGCAATCGAATAGTTCGGTTGGGGCTACCGAAAATTTGTGGTTGTTGTCACGGAATTTCTGTTGATGCAATCGAAATTCTATTGTCTTGATACTTATGTTGTTTCAATCGAATGATTGTTAAAAATTGAAATTTTTATGATTAGCGAGCATATAATAACCAAAATATTTGAGGTCAAAAATTACCTGCTTTTTTTTATTTGTTGGGGGTTTTAACTCTGTGAGTTGGTGGTTCGGATGTTCCTCCGATAACATCGCAAAAAGAATTGCTTGCCAATATGTAGCTGTGTTATTTAACCGTGACGATCGTCGACTCCTCATGTATATGGTGCTCTGAGGTCAGCTGGAGACAGAGAGTCATGGGGTTACGTATGTTTCTACCCTCAGGTTTTACACGCGGTACTCCTCACACAGGATCGAAACGATGCGTCGACCGTTGCACCAATGCAATATAAATCCCGTTCCGGTACCAACTTCAGAGTCATGCATTTGGGCAAGAACTCTTCCCTTGGTTTGGAGCCGAGGCCTATCTAAAACCTTAGCTGATGTATGGGTCACAGCACCCGATTGAATGCAACTTTGGGTATTACCCACAACCACCACGAAACTCCCCGAAGGTCCGTTCCCAACAGCCAGTCTGGAATAAATCCAGGGGATACTGGCTCTGGTCAGGCTGCGTAGCACGCTACTTCCAGTTGAGCTCCAAACAACACGGGACTGGTGGCCTGCATTCGACACATTAAAGCCTATACTCCAACATCCCAATCACAGCAACAGACAGACTAACCCACAACAGCACGCCGCCTCCTAAACACCTCAAAAGCAAATTAAGCCACTCCTCATTCTATCCGCATAACCAAAACCACCTTACCAACATCCAACACACCGTCCATCCATGTGACCCACATACCAGCAAGATCCCTAATGTCCGCAAAATACCCACACAGTCCGTTACTGTTCTTAGGGCTGAATCTTGGCAGCTCTGAATGTTGCCCTTCTACGCGGCGCTCACACTGGCGCTGCGTAGTTTGCCACTGACCGGTCAATCGTTTTATATGTACTCAACAAGTTGTCTTTGTCTTTGCCCCAAGTGTTGGCTGCCAGCGACTTGAGGACCTTATTCCTTCTTCACAATTTTTTTCGAGTTGCAGTGGCAAGCTCTGAGGACGAATAGAGACTGTCAAATGTTACTCCGAGAATTTTATAACGTTTCACTGTCGACTTCAACATCCATTTTCTGACTAAATGCCGATTATTTGGCGGGGCACAGTTGCATGTTCCTGGCAGTGAAGAAGTTGGTCTTGAACCCTTACCTTAACTATACCTACCCAGTACGGCATATATTATTTCTACTCCGTTTGTTAGTGTCGGGAGTTTAGAAAGGTAGAAATTAAACAAGATCGCTAGAGAACTCTACTCTGGGGACTCCTTGTTAAACTCTACAAGATTTCTACTTTTAATTTCTAAACACCACATTCTACTGACAGCCACACATATAGTTCACGATCCACCTCTTCGTGTTGTTGGGGAGATCTTAGATGGCATGTATGCGTGATGGTGGCAGTTAAAGCTGTTGTATTGCCATGGTGCTTTCGGAATCCATGCAGATGTTCTACTGCTGGTACGTGCACTGCTAAGCAGGGAAGTAAAAGCATCTTTGCGAGCGGTGACAATAGGGAGATCGGTCTGTATGATTCTCCCTGTTCCTCCTTTTTCCAGGTTTTAATATGGTGACCACTCTACCCATTTTCCACACCTCGAGTATAACCATGGAAGAAATTGCTAAGTTAAGGACTTGGTCATGTACATGACTACAGGCACGTCCAGATATTTGAGCATCAGCATGGAAATTCTATCAGTTTTAACGATTTGGATGTTTTAGCGTTTCCGACGGCTGCTGCAACTTTTCTTGACGTGATCAAATCGCTGAAGAGCGGTTCTTAACCGAGCATACATTTTGATAATAACATTCAATAATCTGCAAGAGTTGTTCGTTTGTAAGTCGATTCATGGTTAAATTATAGACCAAACTGAACATGTTTAACAGTAACATGTTACACGAAAACAGCTGAGTTGCCAAAACCAGTGTTGCCAAAAAGAAAGTTTCTAAAAAATCACCCTTTGTCTAATAATCTCCATAATCTACTTTGACGGCCGTTAAAGTTAAACTGCAATGTAGATATCACCTCAGGTTTGGCTACAACAACTTGACTGTTGTTGTTGTTGTTGCTACTGTTGTTATTTCTATAGGTAGGGTTGAGGCGCCGATGAAGATGACGATAATTCTTTAGACGTCAATGATAAAGATGATGCATATGCTACATCTAACTGATGTTCTATTGGGATTTTCCGAATTCTGGCAAACAGAACAGAACCATGGTCCTACTTAAAATAGTTTGCCAGTTACTAACTGTCAGTTGTTTGCGTAGTAATCAGTAGTTGTTTTAACTGCAATTACAGTTGTTCTTCTATGAAATATTACAAAACAACTGTTATAACAGTTATTTTAAAAAACTACTAAAGAAAAATACTGTATTTTTGTAACAATTGTTTGAAGCAAAACAGTAAATTTTTGTCAGTTATTTAAAAAATACGTAATTTCGCCGATTTTTAAAAATTCTTGTTTGGTTTTTATTTCTTATTATTGATATATTTATAGTTTTCAAATAATATATAATTAGGAAATTTCATTGCATCCCCAATGCATAAAAACGTAATAACTGTAGTACTGTTGGGAATTTTGACTGTACATTTAAAATAGGATTTAGGAAATGCAAATTTTTTGTTGTAATCGAAAGAAAAAAACATAATTAATATATTTCTTTTAAATACCTAAAACAAACTGTTAAAAACACAAGTTTTTAATTTAAACTATTTATTTCAATAACCTACCCAAAGCCCATATTTGGTTACAATTACCAATTTTTTAAGTTATTTAAAAATTTTTGTTTTTAAAAGCTTTCAGTTACTTTTACGGCATTGTTATTTAATTTTACTGATATTGTTAGCTGTTTTTCAAAAGTTAAAAATAACAAAATTTTAAGTTATGAGGGCGGATCAATAAGTCCGTGACTTTTTGAATGAAACACAGTTTTTTTGCAAAAAAAAAAAAAATATTTTTCAACATAATCTCCTTTTAGCTCAATACACTTAGTCCAACGTTTCTCCAATTTTTGTATCTCTTCCTAAAAATAGCATTTTTTGAGGTCCATAAAATAGGCATTTGTTTGATCAAAAATTTCATCGTTGGAGCTAAATCTCTTTCCACCGAGCCATTTCTTAAGGTTTGGAAATAGTCACTGGTGCCAATTCGTAGTCCAATACAGGGATAGCCATTGAGACTGCTCACTTGTGCACCCGTGCATTATCTGGATGAAAAATAACTTTTTTCGTGGTCATATGGGGTCGTTTTTTTTTAAATCCTCGTTAAATCGGTGCAATAAGTTGGCATCGCCGTTTATTGTTTCCCCTTTTGAAGGTAATCGATGTGGATTATCCCGCGTGCATCCCAAAAAACTGTTGCCATCACCTTATTGGCTGACAAACTTACCTTCTTCAGAGCCGGTTCACCCATTGTTTAAACTGATACTTGGTCTCCGGAGTATTGTAATGGATCCATGTTTCATCCACAGTTACAAAACGCCGCAAACTTATTCGAATTGCGGTTAAACAACT
>JAEKOY010000344.1:0-26099 GCA_021234595.1 Delia radicum
AAATTAGCCTCAGGGATGGAAAATCCGATTTTAGAAAAAGTACTGAAACCTGACTAAAAAAGTACTTTTTCGTACCAAATGGTACTACACATTATTTTTTTGTTTTTATTTTTATTTATTACAAACGATTTAAACTCAACAAAAATTAATTATTAATGCATAAAAATAAATATATAATGTACAAATCAAAAATTTTAAATTTCTGAAATATTGATTAGGTACATAAGTTAATCAAAAAAACTCAAATATAAAAAATTCAGTCATAAGAATTAAAGTAATGATATAAAAAGGCATATGAGATCTAACGTTTTAATCTAATTTTTCTTTAAAAGATCATTAGAAACCTTGTAATTAAAGCAGCAAGTATCGTTTGATCTTAACAGATCCTTTGTTTTTATCAAATTAGAAAGAGTTTGTACTTGCAGACGATTTCTTTCCTTGGTTTTTGTGGAATTTTGGATAGAAAAAATGCGCTCAACATTTGCTGACGAATGGGGGATTGATAAAATACCAACAGCAATACGGGATATATCGGGAAACATATGTTCTCCTAACTCATTGTTGATGCCGCTAACAGTGTTCCAGAAGCTGCAAATTTGTTTGTTTTCAAATCTTTAAGTTCAGGAAGATCAGCCAACGCTCTAAATTGTAAATTTATATCTTCGAAATTGGATTGTTCCTCTGGAAATAATTTGACCAATAATGAGACTATATTGTTTGTGTTTCCAGATATCACATTTTCCGGAGTAAAATTATTGAGCATCATTAGCATTTTGTTATTGAAATCAAATTTTGTTCTTAATGCATCACAAAACTTAATGTAAAATTTGATGATGTTGTTTTTAAATTCACAAACAGTAGTTTTATCAACATTTTTCGTTTCAATTAAAAGTTCCACTTCTGTTCCACAATATACTTCATCTAAATTTAGATGATTATCATTTAAATTTATATTTTCCACATTTGTACTTTCCAAAACATCTTTTTTAAGAAAATTTCGTGCCACTTGCATAAATAAAAATGTTAGCCTTGGTAATAAAATGTGGATTCTTGCTTCCTCAGACTGCATTTCAAGGTTGATATTATTGACTATTTTCAAAATGTATGACAAAAACATAAAATACATTTTCATTTCGGGTTCTAATATTTGCGATCCAATAAATTGAAGTCTTTCAGATTTTTCTCCTTTTTCGAAATTGTTTAAATTAAAATAGTATTTAAGTGGTTCCCCACTGCTCCAAAAAACGATCAACAACTTCCTGTCTGGAAAGCCAACGTGTTGCAGAGTATTTAGAATAACATGAGCATCTGTTCCAAAATACTCTTGGAACTTAACGAAGTCATCCTTTCGGCTGGGACTATTGCAAAAATAGTAACTGATTTCCTTCATTAATTTATCAATTTCTGTTGGTAAACAGGAAAATGCAGCACAAGAAACCAAGTTGAGAATGTGGCAAATGCAACCATTAACAAATAAATTTGGAATTGCCAATTTCAATTTGGCTTGCACTCCGTTTAATGCCCCCATCATTACTGCGCAGTTGTCAGCAGTGAAACCCACCATATTTTTTAATGGGATATTATTTTCTTTTAAAATTTCGATTATCTTGTCAGTGATGCCCTGGGCAGTTGAATCAGCTAAAGGTTCTAAAGATAAAAATCGGTCCCGACACTTGCCATCAAAAATTCTTATTACAATGGCTAAGTTTTTTGAAGCTGAACAATCAGTACTTTCATCTACAACCATTGAGTAATAATTTTCAATACAAAATTTGGAAATAGATTTGGAATTCTCCGGTCCAGTAACGGAAGTAATAAGTTTTTGGGCTTTGTGCCGATTTATTAAAAATTTTTTAGCCACTTGGGAGTCCGGAATACCATTCTTGATGATGCAGTTAAGATGATCCAAAATTGTAAATGGCACATTGTGCTCAGCCACAAATAAGCACAGAGAAATTTCCAATTTTTTTGCCAAATCAGTGGAAGGGCAACTTGTGGTTTTTTCCAAAAAAGCATTTATTTTAGGAGTACTCTTAGCAATATTTAATTTCTTTAAATGGCATTCTCGGGATGCATGGCGTTCTATGTGGCTTAATCCTCCAGAAATGTTAATGTTACATATGTTGCATTTTTTTCCATTTTTTTTCTTTAACCAGCCATGGGAATTTTTCTTTCCATTCCTCACGAAATCCTGCCGCATACTTCTTATTTTTTCTAAAATAATATAAATGTTATTAACCGGAGTAACTTTATTTAAAGCTTTTTATTTTTACCCATCAGTTGTGGACTCCATTGATAGATAGATTTTGTTTTTTTCTTTGTATTTTGTAAAAATCCCTTGCTTTTTATATTTTTTTCAAGCAAATTGTCAAATGCAAGCGCTCTGTTAGAGATAGTATTAATATCGATAAATTTTTCATTTTTTTTTTTAGTGATGTGAAAAGTCTAATTTCGATACCATCACAAGAAAGTGTTGCCAATGTTATACAAATTATAGGTGTTGAAATGAAACTGAATAAAAAAACACTAAAAGAGAAAAATTATGAAAAGGTACTAAATGGCTCGCGGGGGTACTGCGGTACTTTTGAGGATGAAAAAGGACTGAAAAAGTACTAAAGTACTGAATTTTCCATGCCTGATTTGCATCGCTCGACCCTCTCTCTATTTTGAACACTTTTTATATAGATAGTGGATTTACTGAATTTTTCTCTAGTAAGAGTTGGCTGCGAGTTCGCTAATTATCGAGAGACCCGTGAGAACCATTGTTTCTCTATAAAGTATAGAGAAATATCTTCATATTAATATCTTGTATACTTTTCTAACTCGAAAGTAAACCAGATATTAATATGAAATTTTTTTCACAAAATGAAGCATGATATACCTAATTGCGTTTTTTACCAATAACAGTCTTTAGTATTGCGCGTGATACAAGGCATCTTACAGAAACCTTTTTAAGTTTAATATTGACAAGACTTAATATTTCATGAAGTCGAAAAGAAACAGCAGCAACTTAAATCTTCAGATAGGTGAATATTGCTTTGAGCGTGTACACCAATTTAAATACCTAGGCGTAAACTTCTCTAGTGCTGAGGATATAAGAGAACGCTATAAAAGAACGTATAACCAACCTCTGCTTATAATATTTCTACGCCCATAGCAAGCTTTTTAAATCTAAACTCCTAAGAATAAGTACGGAACTAAAAATACACTGCACAATTGTGAAGCCGGTGAACGGTGTAAGATTTTTCTAATCTAGCTGAACAAAAGTCGGTTTTTTCACTTTCAATTTTAATAAAAAATTGTTATTAAGTATGAAAAAGGACTTCTTACTGATTAGGAAAATGTAAAAAGTTTGCCAAATTTGTCAACAGTAAAAAAAAGCGGTACTTTGAACTTGATTATTTTGAGGTGAAATACAAATAACAATAACACTTACAAAGGAAGTCTCCCGATGGATTCTCTCTGATCTTAATGAAATTTTTATATGTGATAAAGAAAAAAAAAAAAATAATAAGGGACACATGTTTTGTTTTAGTGGCCAAATCTCGTGTTTAGCGGTTAAAACGTGGGGTAAAAAAATTACCTCATTCTTTGTTTTTTTGACTTATTTCGAATTGTTTCAAGGAAATTTTAGACAATTGGGGTGTCCAATGAAAGATCTTTTGAAGAAGCAGTAACTGGTATATACATCGTGGGGCTTTGTGGTGTAATGGTTAGCGCATTGGACTGTTACACAAATGGCCCGGGTTCGATTCCCGGTGACGACAACATTAATGTGGAAAAATAATATGTATGAGTTTTCTATCCCTCATATGTATCGCAACGCTCGCCTTCGGTGTTCCCATGGCACTTAACCCCACCGGATCCCCGGCGCCACGAATTTTTAATTTCAGTTTGTTTCTCTTTTATTCCAGAGGGGTCATATTTTTTATACATGTGGTTGTAAGATGTGGCGATTTCTCGCCAAACGTGGAGCTTTTCAAACTCGTTTGGCAATTTAATTTTGGAAATGCCGACTGGCATAAAAAGTTTTTTTCAAAAAAACTAAAAGTATATCAGTAGAATACGATTATGGGCATAAATTATTAAAAACTTGAAACATTTCACCAGAATATAAATTCATATTATGAAATTTTTTTTTCGAAATTTCTTGTTAAGTTGATATTTTACCAGTTTTTTTGTTACGATTTTTTACGTGCAAGTAATTTGACTATTTTTTTCGGTGTATAAAATTGACTACATTTTCGTAATCAGCTTTATGAATTTTGTTGAGGTTTCGATTTTTTTTTTGTTATAAATCTATGCTATTTTGCTAAATTTCAAAGACCGACATAGAATTATAGAGGAAACATAGAAAATTTAAATGCTCATCAAATGAGCATTTTTTTCGACTTTTTTAACGCAAAAATTAAGGTAACATTTATTTTTTGGCGATTTTCATTTCTGTGTTTGGCGAAAAACGGTAAAATCAATCGGAGAACCTTGCGTTTACCCGCTAAAGTGCACTTTTGCCGAGATTTCTTTATTCATAATGTCGTGGAAGCCGAGACAGGTCGATCTAAGATTTTTTTTTTTATAAAAATGGGACATTTTTACTTAGGAAACATTCTCTGAAAGTTTAATCTTTATATTAGATCACTTAAGTAACCACTCCTTGTGATTAAGACCACATTGTGTAAATCATAATCTTGATGCAAAGTACGTAGTTTATTTAATATGTGTAGTAGGGTGGCTACGAAATGTATTGGGAAAATGTTTTAAAATTCCAACTGAACCCTGGCGAATTCCTGTGTCAATTGGTCTACGTCTTACATGGCGAAAATTTTTAGCCAAATCGTGTAACGTTAAGCACCTTTGAGGTCAAAGTTCAAGTTTTGGAAAATTCAAAATATTCAGCTATAATTAACTCAAAACGATAGATTATTAATAGGTTTTTTGTTAAAGTTCTGCCTATTATATAGGCTCTAGCTTTTCTAAAACTTCGGGTTCTGATGAGATCTTTAGCCAGATCGAAATACTAGTATCAACCTAGCTAATATGTTTGATTTGCTTTATTTTTGTAAATATACGGAGGTTGAAAGCTCGTTATAAATTGAAGATAGTTCTTTTTGTTTTGAAAAATTTTATGTTTCAAGCATCCTAGATAATTTGTGAAATATTTTCATTACAATTAACCCTTTTGTGCTAGAGGGGCCAAAATGATCCATTGCATCAAATGCATTTTCTGCCTCAAATATTCCGAAAAAAATAAAATATTTATCGTGAAATATGTAAAATAATTTTTGATTTATAAACATTAACCCTTTATTGCTACAAGGGCCAAAATGACTCCTTAAAATGTTTGTTTCAATTGACTAACTTTTTAACCGTTATACAAAATCATGTAATGTCAAATAAGTTATTCGACACTGAAATTTCATAATGTTATCACCCGGCGAAAACAGGGCTACAACTCATTTACTCGTAACATTACTTTTGTCGCAATATCCCAAAAGTAATAGGTACCTAATTAAGATGATTTGGTACTCGTAATGCTGGTATTTTTGAAAGTATCTTAAAATATGCTTAACTTACATTAATTTTTTTTGAACAAAACTTATAATTAAAACATAAAAGAAACATAGCTAGTGTTTCTACTAAAAAAGCCTTTTTTACTTAAGCATTAATATTTTTTACAATATTGGTTTTTAAATTATTTTTAAGAAACAGGTAATTTGTACCCTCGATTACAAAATTGTTTATGTCTCTATGAAAAAAAAAATACTTTTCTTATTTAACGATTGATATTTTATAATTTTAGATTTAAAATATTTTGTTAAATTATTGGGTAATTTTGACCCGCGTATCATAAAAGGATTAACTTTAGTGAAAATATTTTAGGAAAAAAATTTAATATATCATGAACGTCAACATTTTTTTGAAAAATTAAAATTAAAATTTTTTTTATAATGGATGGGTGGGTTGATGGGTAATTTTGGTGATTGCCACAGTGGGTAAAATTGGAATTTTTTTCATCAAATTTGCCTACAGCCTTCAGTTTTAAGAGAATTTGAAAACAATTAAATTTTAAAAATAAATAACTTAATTTTAGATCCATTGCTCATGGCCAATTTCTAAAATTCATTTTCAGTAAAACTCGCTTAAGACGAACTCGGTTAAGACGAACCCTCTGTTAATACGAACTAATCTAATCCCGACGTTTTGGCAACAATTTTCATATAAAATACATCTTTTTATACGAACTCGGTTAATACGAACGCTCGGTTATTACGAACTGTTTTAAGCAGTCCCAAAAACTCGTTTTCATACAAATTACCATGTTTAGTACACTCTTTATCCGTTCAATAGGATAGACCTAATATGAATTTCATATCCGTGGATGACTTTCTAGATATAGATGCTAATGTTTTGACGTCACATACTTTATCAGGTGAAGAAATATTGGAAATTGTTAATGCTCCCGATGTTGAAAATTTGTCAAGTGATATATTCGAACAAAATCGTGTGCCGAAGAAGCTGACAATCATATTTTGGTAATAGAAAAACTTATAACGAATGAAATCGTTAACTCAGTCATTCAGAAAAAAATAACTGATTTTTATACCCTCCATCCCATAGTGCAGGAGGGTATATATCACTTTGTCAAATGTTTGTAATTCTTTTAAAAAAAATCTGGGACCCCATAAACTATATATATTCTTGATCAGCATGAATAGAGAAGTCGATATAGCCATGTCCGTCTGTCCGTCTGTCCGTCTGTCCGTCTGTCTGTGTTAATACAAAATACTCCGCTAATACAGAAGAGGTGTTGCTAATTTTCAGTCAAATTGTTTGTTGATATCATGAGCAGTTTGGTAGTGAAAATGATCAAAATCGGTTAACGCGTTCAAAAGTTATGAGTGAAAATGTGGGAATACCTCTTAAAATTTTGAATCAAATTGTAAAATATTCTATTTATTTCATCATACATACGTACATTCAATGCTTATACACAAGAATATACGCAATCAGGGATGGCAGTCAATATCTCTTAAATACTGTCTCCGATTCAAACCCCTTATAACTGACTATCGTTTTCCCAAAAATACAGTTACCGAAATAATTGAAATACCGTTATCCGTAAAATACCGTTACCGATATAATTAAAATATCAATATCTTAAAATACCGTAACCGAAATAATTGAAATACCATATCCGTAAAATACCGTTACCGATATAATTAAAATATCAATACCATAAAAATACCGTTACCGAAATAATCTACCAAGATCTGAAAAAAACATCTTTAAATATACATATATATTTTCCCAAAGTATGATCATAAACAAGAAAATCATTAAGACTCGGGCATAATGGGGCCAAAAATTGTAGTTTGCATTAACATTACCTGAGTAGCTAAAATAACGTTACCCTTAAAATGCCGTTAAAAAATAACTGAAAAATCTTTTCCCTAAAATAATAACTAAATAATAAATAACTAAAATGTAACGTTATTTTGTATCTAAAATACCGTTAACGCAATAAATAAAACACCGTTAGCGCTAAAAGCCCGCAACCGAAATAACTGAAATCTAGTTACCTCTGAAATATCGTTACCGAAATAAAAGAAAATAGCGTTAACCAAACCAATAACCACATAGAATCTGTTACCATCCGTGGTCATAATCAACACGCACAAAAAACAAAAAACCCACAAAATATTGTTGTTGTTTTTTTTGTTAAATGGTATGTATGCATGTATGTATGTATGTTTAGTAGCAATCGCATGCAGTGTTGCCAGGTTTGACGATTTATCGTCATTTTGACGATATTTAATACCCAAAATAACTAAATGATGATTTTATGATTTTTGCTGCCAACAAAATTACGAATTTTTGCCAAAAGTTTAATATATCACCAAAGCATATTTATTTGTCACTGGATCTATTTTTCGATTTATATTATTATCGATTAATATTATTTGAAAAAATACCACATTCTTTCTTTTTTGTGTCTCGAAAACACTCTAAACGCATAAAATATTTTCTTTTTAATTTTTTGACAAACTTAATTTTATTACACTTTTTGTTTGATTGATGTGATGTATAGTGTAAACATATGTGTCGTAATGTAAATGGGTATTTAATAATTATTTCATTATGTATGTCTCCGCAAGCGTGTTTGTAAAAATACTTTTCCATCCCATAGTGCGGAGGGTATACACACTTTGTAAAAGTAGTTGTAGTTCTTTTAAAAAAAAATCTGGGAAAAAACCACAAAATATTATTGTTGCTTTTTGTTTGTTTGTAATACAGGGTGGCTGATAAATGTCACTACAAAAGAAAACGTAATAACTTTTTTTCTGAGTTATTAATCGGTTCGATTTCTTTTTTTTTTTTGGTTTCATTGATTCGTCTTTCAATTTAAGGAAATGAACGAATGGGGGTAATGAAACTAACATTTTGATTGTGCGCCACTACAATGCTTTGGGGGCTGGCATTTCCGCATAAACAAACTTAACGGGCACATTAGGCGGCACTCCTCCGAGCAGATTGGGCTCGTAAATTATTTTGTCAATCGTGGAACAATCATTAGGACGCCTTTCAATCAAAATTTCTCAGTTCGAATGTAAGAAACAATTGTTGCCATAGTTGCTGCAATACAAGTCAATTCTAGAGTTTCGACATGGAATATTTTTGCTCATATATTTATCACCAGACAGTCAAAACGGACAGTTCTGCTTAAGGATTTTCATTTCTCTCCTTTAAAAAAAAATCAAACAACAAGCAATTGAACGCAGTAGACTTGCCCCTTAGCTTGGAATTTTCTCTGTAATTTGCACGGAATTTCGCTTGCATTTGATGTCTTCAGGCGTGTTAGTCATTTTAAATAAATTGTTTCTTAAAAGCAATTAAAAATACTTATTAAAAATGTATGGCTTTTCAAATGCAAAAACAAAGAAATAAAAATAAAAAAGTTATTTAAATTTCTTATTGTAACAATATGCATCAGCCACCCTGTATGTACGTATGTATGTACGAAGGTTTTTATAACTGGTATGTATGCAGGCACGTAGCTAGGGGGGGGCTTGGGGGCTAGAGCCCCCCGAAATGATTTGACAAATTTAAAAACTTAATACAATTCGTTAGAAAGTAACAATGTTATTGATAAATTTAATATGAAAATAATTATTTTTGACTTGGATCAAATAGGAAATAGTTTTATATGATTCGAATCTTAAAATTTCGTTAGAAAACATCGCCTGCAAATGGGCGGCTATCATTGTTAGAGTTGATTTAGACAAAAAGCAATAAATAAAATCTTTTCATAACAGATTTCGAAGTCTTTGACTTAAAATATAATCAAAAAATTGTTTGAGACAATGCAAACTAAACAGAAAAAACTAAAATTGAGTTTTAATTAAAATATTTGTTGATTCAGCAAAAGTTTAACTAAATTCGGTCGTGTTGATGCAATTGTAGTAACAACTAAAATAATTTGTATCTATTTAATTAATATTATTTTCAATTACATATAGTTTTATTCACATCTATTAAAAATTTAATTGAATATTGTTTACTATTGGGAAAAATTAGACCATTTGAAAAATCGCAAAATTTGAAAAAAAAAATTGCCAAAACAATCCTCAAAATTGCAGAAATTTAAAAAACTCCCAAAATAAACGCCAAAATTCAAAAAATATTTTAAAAAAAAAATGACCAAAATTAAAGAAACGCGAATTTTCAACTTTAAACGATTTTTTTTAATTTTGGCGACTTTTTAAAATTTTTGCATTTGTTTCAATGTTGTTCAACGTTATAAAAACTGAGAATTTTTTTAATACCAAATTCATTTTCAATTAACAGTTAATTGAAAGTAAGTTTGAAATCGAACAAAAGTTTAATTGAATTTTTTTTGACAATGATTTTTTCTCTGTATTTTGACATAATCTTTTAAAATGGAGCTACCACTAAGACTCAAAATTAAGTTTACTTGTGCCGTAAAAGTCGTTACTTTACTTACAGTGCAATCTTTTTGGTAAATTTGGTTTGCTACGCACGCATCTGGTAACATAGTTTTCAGTATTTTTTTTACGATATATATTTCGATATCTCATATTTTTTTAATTTTTTGAAACAAATTTAAGCCTCAAACTTTGATCGATATGCAATAACATGTTAACGTGGTCCAATGGGACTCAAATTTTCTCAATTTATTTTTAGACTAAATGTAAACAATTTTTATCGGCGCTCCTTGAAATGCGACATTTTAAAATCAAGCAGCTAAACCAGTAATAACGATGTAGTTTTTTTTAGACATTTTAAAGGGTTTTTATTTAAAAAATTGATTAAAGACAATTTGAAAAGCGTTTGAAATTGTCCAAAATATAAATCAAAGTGAATTGGAAATACGAAATAAATAAGACCTAGGCGATGGAAATAAGACCTAGGCGATGTCAGGTATATTTTTAAATTTTCCAATTTTATATTTTTTCTTATTATTATTTCTTTCAGACTACAATCACGCTTGCTTGTAAAATTTACGACTTTTTTTAATACAATACATGAAGTCGGATATATGAAAAAGGGGAAAAAATAGTGAATAATTTGTTAAAATAATTCAAATAAGTGGCAGCCGGGGTCCACGACATAGTGTCAAAATGGTTTTCAAAATGTGTGTTTTCTCGAGGAGTTGAACGCTGTTTTTAAATAAGTCTAAATTTCCTAAACTTTAAACATATTTTCATACAAAATGTGTTAATTTTCACCACCAATTTTAAAAATAGATACGTTTTTCATATATTTTTGCTGCTTTATCACCTATCCGAATTTAATTTCAAAGGAAACCCATCGGAAAAGCTTCCTTATAAGTGGCAGGCAAATTATATAGGGTATTTGCTTTTAATTTGTTTTTGGACGGTTATAATTCTTTAATTTCCCGAGTTAAAAACGTTTGCATAAAATAATACATTATTTTATATGCACTTATAAGGTTTTGTCTGCCAGTGCATTTAACCGGACATAATTATATAAATTTTCTATATAAAATTAATTTCGTAGAAAAAATTTAATATGATGTCATATATAGTTGCGTATAATTGTATATTGCATTTAGAATACGCTAAAACTAATCCAATTAATAATTACGTTATATTTATATACCTAGGCATTGCAAAATAATATATATTTGATATTATATCATATTTTAAAAAACACAATTTTATTTTAGATAAAATTGTATATTACCCCATGCAGAGTCACACTAGAAAATTTGTCAATTATATTTGGATGTAAATGTGTATTACATCAATACAATACAATTAATTGCATCATTTTGTGTATAATTTTATACACAAAATTTACCCCATTTTTGTCTTTTGAATTGATTTCTTTCTGGTTCTTAACCCTAAAAAAAGAATTTGTTTCATTTGTAACATTATGAGTTCTTAATTTAGTCTAAGATTTTTTTCAATCTAAAACTCTAATTTAGTTTCAACGTTTTTTTCCGTCTTTGTTATTCAATGGTGTAAGTTAATAAATACCACAAAATCTTCATTTATATTTTTTTATTTTTGAATATAATAAAATTTCCAAATGCTATGGAATTTGTTACAAATTATAAAGTTGTAAACCTTTTGCAAGTGGCTAAAGTCTAAAAGGATTAATAGATATTTTGGATTTTCATGAAGTTTTAAAATCAAAAACCGGACACAACTATAGCTTATTTTGTATATTTCAGTATCAGTTCACATATAAATTTATACCGCTGTATAAAATCGTATTAAATTGTATCGCGTCATTATTCGGATGTTATTTAATCTGATATTATCAAATTAAAACTAAACTAATGCAAATATAATTATTATGCCCATTTCTCGGATAAAACTTTATCAAGACTCATATTAAATTTCGTATGATTATATAAAGCATCATATTAATTTTAATCGGGTTATTAGGGGTTGAAACTTTTTTACTTTTTTTTTAGCTACCCTAGACGTATATTAGCACATAAAAATATAAAGTAACGCAATTTTATTTTTCGTGGTTTTCAAAAAGTTTTCCGCATAATCCTTTTTTTATTTAATTAAACTAAAAATTAATATTAGCTAAAAATTTAACGTAATTAGACAATAACGATGCATATCCAACTTAAAGTACACAAACATTTTCAAATTTGTGATCAAACAGATTAAAGCGTTGTTTCGCAATATAGACATCAAAATTCGCAAAATAATGAACACAATAAGTAATAAATGAAAAAATGCATTTTAAGGAAATGCACTTTATGCAGGAGGTTTTTGTTTCAAAATGAAATCAGAAAGCTATTTCTATTATTAATACATGATTGCCCATTACGTGTAGGTAAAAATTTAACAAACAAAAGAAAAAGCTGTTACTTTAGTGTGCAAAAAAAAATATATATAATCAAAAAAAAAATCGAAAAGCCCCCCCGAAACAAATTTCTAGCTACGTGCCTGTATGTATGTATGTATGCATTAGAAGCAATCACATGCAGTGTTGCCAGGTTTGACGATTTATAGTCATTTTGACGATATTTAATACCCAAAATAACTAAATGACTATTGGACGATTTTTGCTTCCAAAAAATTTACGAATTTTTGACAAAAGTTTAATATGTCAGCAAAACATGTTAATTTGTCACCGGATCAATTTTTTAATTTATATAATTTGAAAAACTACCAGTTTCTTTAATTTTTTGTGTCACGAAAACACTCTAAACACACACAGTATTTTCTTTTTTAATTTTTTGACAAACTTAATATTATCACACTTTCCGTTTGACTTATGTGATGTATATGTAGTATAAACACGTGTGTTGTAATGTAAACGGGTATTTAATAATTATTTCATTATGTATGTCTCAGCAAGCGCATTTTTTTTAAATCTTTTTTTTTAATTCGCGTATGCTTTTTAAACCCTAAATTCACTAAAACTAATTCACTAAAACACTAATTTCCCTCTGAAATTCAATAACAATAAAAATTGCAATATGGATCTTTGTTATAAAGAATTCATTTTATCTAAATTGTTTGTCTCGTCAACAAGACTCCGTACAAATGATATCTGATATAACGGACTTCTTATATCCACAGATTTCATAAATACTTCAATTTGCATTTCCTTATACAGGTATCCCTCGATTTACGCGGTACGTTGGGACCGGAAGAAAAACCGCGTAATTCAAAACCGCATAAATAAAGGTTCTATATCAATACAAAATTCTGTTTTGGGACCAGCAATATAATAAACCGCGCAAATTGAAACACTAACTTCATACAAAATTCAAATTTGGGACCGAAAATCCGTGTTAAAAGAAAAGCTTATTAATATAATTTAAATTAAATTTATTTTATTTGTACTTTTCAATAGTTATAACAAAATATTATTTGTAAAAATAGTATATTTAAACTAGCTTTGAAAAAAAATTCAAAATTTATAAATTAACAAAAAATAACAAAAATTTTATAAAAAAACTTCATTCCGGCTTTTTAAACCAACAAAACATAAATTAATAAAAACAAAACAAAAAATTCATAAAAAAATATAAAATATTATACATATTGCTAATCTTCACAGATTTCGTCATAGTATCTTCGTCAAAGACTACTTTTTCAGAGTCTTTGTCATAGTTAACGTCTTCAGAATTTTGGTCACAATTAACGTCTATCGTCCACTTTAAAGGAGTCTGTTATGCGCTTTTGCTTTTTTTGCTGTTCCTGTTGTTTTAAAAGTTCTTCGTATGATGCCAACAATTTTTTTATTGAACACTGAAATAAATCTGATCGATTTGTACAAGGGTCATTATCAGTGGAAAATGTTATCAAATCCTGAGCCATTTGTATAAAAGTTTTTAACTTAGGAGAATCAAAATCTGGATTATCCTCACTATCACTTTCGTCTTCAGTTGATTCATCGGGGTCCGTGGCTAATTCAATGAGATCTTGTTCTGTCAATTCTGGAACATCATTTATCATCTCCAATATATCCTAATCCACAATGTTTTCAAATAAATCAGATGTTTCAATTACTTGTAGTATTTGAGCAACTTCCGCTGTTAACGGAGTAACAACATTATCATTAGGAAAATCAAAACCACAGCAAATTGTTTATTTTTTATTACCTTTAAAGTTTTTTTACACTGCAAATTACATAAATTTAACCTCTTCTTTTTTGCAAACAGCTGATAATGTTTTAAAAAAATGGTGTAATGCGCGCAATTAGAGGGTTGCCACTATTTTTAAATCGCGTTATACTAAAAACGCGTAAAAAACGCGTTATACAGAAAAATGGTCACTATTATAAAATCACGTTATATCGAAACCGCGCAAATAAAGTACCGCGTAAATCGAGGGATACCTGTAGTTCTGTCCAATTCAACTGAATATATGTAACTGAAACGATTGCCACTTTAACTATGTTAATGTAGTATTTACAAAACAGTTCAAAAGTTTCTACGTAATCACCTTCTTGGACCCCTAAATGCTTTTTTAAAAGTCCATGTGAAAGAAGCATAACTTTGCTTAAAATGTAATATTAAATTCCTGTCAGTGCATGCAAACGATTTCTCAACTCTTTCCACAGTTTTTATCAATTCTGTAAATTGTCACTACTGATTTTAAAACCAACTATTATCCCAAAAAAAACTTCCTTCATTGAGAACAAACCTGCAGAATAACTTTGAACATTAATTTGTGTTTCAGTGAAACATAAGATGAAAAACATTTAAAGTTTTATTAATATTATTAAAATATAATATTCCTAGCATGTTTAGATCAAATCGGTATGTTTTTTGCTAAAATTAAAGTGTTTTTGTATTTAATACAATTCATTTTCCTTACATTGCTAAAAGCCTATTTTGTGGCTTTTTTCTACTAAAATTACGGGTTTTGTTTTATAGAAAAATAATTATTTCAGTGCTACATTATATGTAAATATTTCATGTATGGATAATATTATTTTCTACAAATATTGGTTACTTTGAGGCATCGATTTGTGCTTTTCCCCTATTTCAAGTGTTATAAGCAAACTGCATTTAATTATTGCAATAAACTGAGTTTATTTTTGACCACATAACCCTCGTTAATCGAGTGTTAGATTTTTTACTACTAAATTCGTTTCATTTACAAAACAAAAATTTTTTTCCTAAGAATATTTTTTTTCTATTTTTTTTTTTTTTTATAAACTTCCCTTCACAATTTAAATGGAGGAGCCAGTTATTCTTCCAATTAGGTCCTTTCTCAATTACAATTAGATATTAAATTAAATTACTAATTCACAATATTTATTTTATTTATTAATTAATAATCACATAATTACAAATTATATAAATATTACCCTAACCGAGCACTAGCTACTATGGCCTTCGGCGCGTTGTAGCGAAAACAGACCAGTGCCTCTGGTGGGAATCGAACCCACGACCCCCGCACTGATAAGCCAGCACGCTACCAACTACACGCAAAGAAAAAACATGGTTGAGGGAACCATATTCGAAGAGCATCATACATTTTTGGATTTATGATTGCGACAACCATGTTACTATGGTTGTGACAACCATACTCTTAACTGCTTTTGTATCATAATATGATAATTAAATTGCCATATTATGGTTCCAAGTATATCCCAATATTATCATATTATTGTTCTGGAAATTTGTATGAATTATCATAATATGAGCCCTACAGTATTCTCCCAGCATTCTATTGAAGCTGGATTAAAAAGATATGCGTGTTTTTTAATAGTATATTTATTTAATAATTCACATATTTAAATAAACTTAGGTTTAAAATAATTTAAGTAATCCAATTGTCTTTGCGCAGAAGAAAAAGCTTTGTGAAATAGTGTGTCAGCTATACAAGCTATACATGTGATTACAGCATAAAGCAAGCATAAATATATTGGTAAGAATACAATTTCACAATACATTAATAATGATCAAAACATGTTTGCAGCAATCATAACAACTGCATTATAACCATAGTATAGTCCTAGTTATCATAGTATGATCATGGACAAGAATTTCGTCATCAATTATTACCATGTTATGATAATTGCAAACCTATTATGATTTTGTCCTATATACTTTAAAGCACGTGAATTTTGTTTAAATTTTTTTTTACATTTTTTTTCTTTAACAATATTTTTTGAGTAATTATAAACAATTAAATAATAAAACACTTTTTTATCACTTTTTTATAATAAACAATAACTTTATTTAACGGGTGAGCGATAACTAAACTTTTGCCTAGACTTCCACGGTAATTTGTTGGAGCTGACTGTTTCTCACAACTTCTTTTCTCAAAATCTCAAACAAGAATGAAACTAAAAGAGCGAAGACGCTCATAAAAAAACCAACTGATCATCTTATAGTTGGTGCAACTTTAATATGGCTGCAGTTAGATAGAGGAATATGATAATAAATATTATAGTATGATTGTAGACAACACAATAATATGATAACTGAAAAAAGAGCGAAATTTTTACTAGAACATGATAAAAGCAACCATATTATTGGTGAAATATGATTGATACAATAATAGTTTAATTGAAACAACCATTTATTGCTGTAGGAAACATAGTTTTGTGGCCGCAATCATATTGCAACCATATTTTTTCTCTGCGTGTAGCCTACCGGAGCGCACAATTCACAATATATTTATTATTTTTAAAACAATTTTTTTCTTATTACTGTCCCTTTAAACCTATCCCTTTATAACTTAATAGATGGCGCTATTGACAATTTTCCCAATTGGACGTTTCCATCAATTGCAATTGGATTCTTAAAAGAATATTAATTGGATTTTAACTCCCAATTCAAATATATATTTAATATCATAGAAATTAAACATAGCGATTTCAGCGCCTGAATATCGACGATTTTTTTATAGCAAAGACACAAACCATATATATTGAATTGTGTAAATCTTTATCTGTATTTATATACAGTGCATTTCGCTTTTAACGATAATTGATACAACATTTTTTTCTTCACCCCAAATACATTAATTAATCATATTTTATTTTACTTATAAAAACAACATTGTTATTGTTATTTTTACAAGGAATATAGTTATATATATATATATTATTTGCACTTGCACTGGTTAATTCAAACAATGAGATGGAGGGTATCCAAAAATTCGGCACAGCCGAATTTAATCTTTTTTATACCAAATTCGGCACATCGGACTTTAATGCTTCCACTTGTTTTTTTTTAAATGAAGAATTTTAATTGAATTTTTAGTTGTGAATGCATGAAATGCTAGTTTTATTTTTTATTTATATAAAAATCTTGTTTATGTTTTAATAAATACATATTTTTATCGTTAAAAAACCCGCGTAATACGAACCTTGCTTAAGACGAACTAATTTTTTTGGTCCCTCGGAGTTCGTCTTAACCGGGTTTTACTGTATTTTATATCTTTAATAAATCACCAAAATCATAGAAATTTCCATTTTTTCATACTATTGGTATACAAAATTTAAATTGTATCTCAAAATTAAGATAATTATATTCTCTATTGATACTTTTTTTTTAAACCACGGTCACCATTTTAGTTTCTTGATAAAAAAGTAAAATTTCAAATATTCACTTTTTCCTTTCTGTACAGCATCTCTACTATCTTACTAAAATCATTAAACTTTTCTGTAATTATAAACCAATATTTGCTCTAAAAATGCAAACCATTAAAACAATTTTAAAAAAATTCTAAAGTCTTGTGTTTTTAATAAGAACATGACAGACGTATTTTTTGTAAACACCTAATAATTGTTATAAATTTGATACATACTATTTGACTCATGTTTTTTAGATGAAATAAATAGTTAACAAAATTTTAAATAATCCCAGCAAAAGTGAAAGTAGTGCTTTAAGAACCTCTTTAACTTCACTTCTAAAGCATCGGCATAGGCACATTTTGCGCTTTCAAAGAAGTTATAGTTAACAACTGCCAGAAATGTTAAATTAAAGTTATTTTAAACAGCATTTGCGTCACCATATAAATTAATTAGTATCTAGATTAATAACATCGTAAAAATGGCTTTTCCATTAGTTCACATATTCTTTTTTTATATGGCGGTTGAGGTAGTTAGTGGTTAGTGGACTTGCAATCAGAAGGTTGTGAGATCGATTCCGGGCTAAGGAGATCATTTTTTTTTTTTAAAACAATCAATTAACTGTTTTTTATCTTAAATTAAAGAGTAGAGCATTGGCCTTCTGTTTATTTAACGTTTAGACACTAATATATACGTAAAACTTTAATAAAATAGACTTTTAAAAAAATAATCATTAAAAAACAATAAATCTTGCTGTGGGTTGGTATTTTGGAACATAAAAAGTTATGACAGGTCAAATAAATGCTACTTGATGTCTTAGAAATATAAGATTTCAACGAATTCGACATGTGATTTGAAAAACAAGTTCTTCTGGGTGGCGGCCTTCGGTCACTCTTAAGGGTTTTGTCCTCCGTAAAACGCGGCAGGCGGCTTCGCGAAATAAAGTTTTTTCTGCGTGCGACACAAAAGACATTACAAGTGACATTTAAAAACAAAAATAAATTATGATTTTGGGCAATAACTTCTTTTTTACCGTCATAGCGCCCAAAAAAAAAGTTTTTTCAAAATAAAATGCCATTGGACCCCAAAAAAAGTTTTGGATTTTCTGTCATTGATTTGGTAGTTATAACATATTAACATCCACAATTTTGGGGGATATGCGGACATTTGGGCAATATGTCATTTTGGTTTTAGGGCAACACGACTTTGGGGAATATAACGGTACGCCCTTACTTCATTTGTGTTGCAAGGTTTATTTTTGGGAGTTATTTCATTTTTGTTCTTTGGAAATTATTTCATGATGAAGTAACAACCAAAACCTAGGACTTGTTTAATTTTTGTTTTGGAAATTATTTAATTTTTTTAGATTTTATTTCACTTTTTCGAGACGGGACTTATTTAATTTTTTTAGAATTTATTTCATTGGGAGCTTTTGCACTGGGACTTTTTGCACCTGGGACTTATTGCAAAGAGCCAATCATAGTTCAATATAATGAGTTTCTAGAAATTTGAACTCTGACCTCAAAGGTCCGAGTTGTGCGATTTGGCTTAAATTTTCACCATGTAAGTTTAAGAACAAGTATCACAATAATCCGCTTGGGTTTGATCAAAAATCCAAAATTGATTTTTCAATGCGACCCTAATGTGTAGTAAAGATAAATTTACTTTGATAAACTTTTACTATAAAAAAAACATAAAGTTTGATATGAAAACTTTAACACCTGATAAATATGGGAATAACATTTTATACATTTTTTGTGCAAATTAGGGTAACATTTACTAACACACAAACGAATATATTAAGCAGCAATTGCTGGATATAAAGTTGTTAGAATTTGTTAAAGGGGAAAATTTAAATTATGTATAATGCAGATTGAAGAATGTGAAAAAAATATATTTTTGTTAGATCTTTAGAATAATTTCAAGAAATAATTGCTTTAAAATATTAATCTAGTCGTATATTGCCTTTAAATGTTTTCACTACTGTTTAATTAACTTAAGACCGCCTTAATTTTTTTAAAAATAAAACTTATTTACTAATTTGATGTTGACCGAAGAAGAATGAAACCATGTTCATTAAAAGTCAATTTTAAAAGTACACTAAAAAAAAGTTAGTTAAGTTAGCAAAAATCTTGCTGAGTCAGCAAAATTCTAGTCAGGAGGGCGCTTGAAAAAAAATATCAGCCAAATATTTTACTGCAAATCAGCCAGCTGATTTTTAGCAACAACATAAGTAGATTCAGCTAAAGTTTTGCTAACACTTAGTTGATTTAAAAATAAAAAATTCATACTAAAAGTTAATAACATTTTTGCTAAATATTCGTCGACTAAAAAACCAAAAAAATTTGTAGAAATATTATACTTTAGTTAATTTATTTGCTGAAAATCTCAAAAATTTTTTTTTGTGATTATTTGAAAAATTATTTACATTACAAAATATAAAAATGTTTACAGTCCCACATTGACGACATGAACTAATTAAGTATCTGAAAATATATAGAAATAATATATATAACACAAAATTATCTTTGAACTACTTACATCAATGGTTGATTAAATGATGGCATCATTTTAAAGGGAGACAAATACAGTAATTCTAGATATGAAACAAAATGAAATAAAAACCAAATTCAAACGGCGAAAGACCTTTATCATTGGGCTTCACAAACTTATAAGACCTCCATAGAAGTTGCTTAAGCAGACGCTGACGACTATAATAAAACAAAAGAAGAGCTATTTAAAGGTATAAAAATGCTAAAACTATTACAGGAACTCAAAGCTTCCATTCTTTTATACCTTTAGATGAAACTTCACTAAAAGTTAGCAAATATTCCGAAAGTCAGAAGTATGCGCAATATTATATATTAAATCTAAAAAATGAAAATAAAAAAAAATTTACCAAGGGTAAATCCTTATTTTGGGGGGTGTCTGAAAAATTTGATAATACGATTTTTGTTCTAATCCATTAGAATTACAAAAAAATCTGTATAACTTTCAAAGTATAGTTACTTTATTCTTTTTTGTCACACAATGATATCAAAATATAAGGAAGTTAACAAGAGATGCATTTACTTAAAAAAATTTAAAAAAAAAGAAAAAACGAACGCCATTTTAGTTTTTAGATATGTTGTATATATTAAATAGACCCTTCTAAAAAATTTTTTTTTGGAAAAAACACTTGGCCTTTGAAGTGTTTTCCCAGTTTAAAGTTTAATTTTTGGCAAAAAAAATTTCAGTGTAATATAAAATTTTACAGTGTATGTTTTCGAAAGCTAATTGAAATACCTTTCTAATGGTACCAAAATCTTTGAAATCGGTTCAGCCATTCCGTAGTAATCTCAGCTTGAAAGTACATGTAATCGTGATTTTTCAAAAACTTCGATACCTTGCCACGCCCACATATTTTCAAAAATGCAATTTCTAAATATGAGGTTGTGTTTGTATAGGTAAAATGTAGCTGTGTGCAAAATTTCTTCAAATTCTGAGGGGATCGGGTTCAAAATGTGCCTTTTTTATAGGTTTTGATATGAAATTCATCATATAGAAAATTACATTGTCTTTCGCTTTAGGCTGTCTACCAGTACGTATATTTGTTTGACCACACTATGCAAGTACACTCACAATATTTTATCCGTAAAAAACTACTAAAAATACACATTTAATCAATTGAAAATCAGTTAAAATAAAGCACTACTTACTTTTTTTCATGTCAATTTTTAGCTGTTAAAAATTAATCGACAAAATCGGTAAAAACAATAGATTTTTTTTTCGTTTATTTCAATATTGAATAAAATATTTAAATAGAAAATGTTAACTGAGTACTTTAACTAATGCCGTTTTTTTTTTGTTTATTTTGTTTATTAAATAACATACAGAAAAGTTAAAAATATATTTCTTTGGTAAATTAACTACACATTTAATTGGAACATCTTTACGGATTAACTTTTTAAATAACTGTTGAATTTTTATGGAAAAGGTCTTATCAGTATATCACTGTACATGAATATCTCTGAAATCGCTATAAACATTTTAGTCTACAACTACACATTTTATCTTTATTAAGTTAATTATTTTATTTTGCCTTTAATTTAATTAATAGACAATAACTTTGACAACAAAAAATTTAAGTTTTTTTTAATCCACAATGGATGTATGTATACTCATTGTTGGAGTACTTTGTATTATATATGACAAACAGATCCAAAATCGTTCATGCTTTATTTTCTTTAATATGTCTTACAAAAGTTGTCTTGACATGCCACGACCGTAGTTATATAGTCGTAACAAAAGTCGACTTTACACTTTTATAAAAATTTTAAATTTAAAAAAAAAAGTGTTGATAAATCGACTTTTGTATGAACATTTTTAATTCGCAAACAAAGATTTATTTTAGATTGTTTTGTGATCAATTACTTGTCATTTTTATGTAGACTTGCTACTTTATTGTTAGTGAAGAGGAACCGAATATCATTACGTTAAAATAATCTTTAAACAATTTTTTCTAAAAATTTTTAAGACAAAGTTCGAAAAAAATTCTTTTTGTCTTTTTGTCATTTTTTCACATTTTACTATTAAAAAATTCCCGTTTTAGCAAAAAACCCCAAAAGTTATTCCCAAAAATTAAAATTTTAATGTCAGCGAACAAATAAGTTTTGGACTCATCAAGCAGATTAGATCAGTCCATATTTAATGAAATTTAAAGTCCCGAATGAATTTTTACACTTAAGGTGTTTCTACTTTAGAGTAATGATGCTCACAGTGTAACGAAATGGGTAAATACACAATTAATTTTTCAAAACTCTTACTCCTCCTTTACAATTGGGCACATATTGTCCAAATCGGACCTTTTGTAGGCTTTGAGCTCATTTGATGCCCTTTTCGCTCACTTTTGGCTCTTATGTCATATATACTGATTTCGTTGACAACACTGGCTTCATGCTTGTATATTTAATTTTTACATTTATTTACTTTTAAGACATATATATACATTATGACATCTAAAATATTTCGGCTCTAGCTTTGACCTCTCGTGAGCTGGACCATTTTGAAAAAGGGTCAATTTTGCATGTTTTGTTAATTTAAGAATCTGTTTTCCTTACCAAAATATACAATATGGGTATCATAAGAAAGGTTTTTTAAAGCGCGCCCAACTGTATATACAATTTGTCCAAGGACGATCATCCATGTCCTTTTTTAAGGATATTCTGTAAAAAAAAAACGGTTTTTTGAATTTTTTGTTCGGAGTTGTTTGTAATAAAAATACCAAATTAACATATTTTAATCTTAAGTCGATTTAGTTAAATACGGGTCACAGCTTTTTCAAATTCGTGCTAGTTTCGCGTTTTGACAAAAATCCTATTTTCATCCATACATGATCTAGAAACTAAATCCGCTATCATATTAGAGTTACCACAAAATTGCATTTATATATATTCCAGAGCACCGTGTAAAATGCATCTAATTTGCAAAAATCTAAATTATTTACATACAAAGATGATGTACTTGGCAAAAGAAAAAATTTTATACCCATATTGCCCTATTTAAAACGAAGAGTTACCACGCCATTGCAATTTTTCTCAAAACGCGAACTAGCACGAATTTCAAAAAAAGCTGAGACCCGTATTTAATTAAATCGACTAAAAATTAAAATATGATAGTTTGGCATTTGTATTACAAAACAACCCCGAACAAAAAAATCAAAAACCGTTTTTTTTTTACAGAATATTCTTAAATAAAAGGACATGGATGATCGCCCTTGGCCAAATTGTATATACAATTGGACGCGCCTTAAAAAAACCTTTCTTATGATACCCATATTGTATATGTTGGTAAGGAAACAGATTCTCAAATTAACAAAACATGCAAAAATACACCCATTTTCAAATGGTCCAGCTCACGAGAGGTCAAAACTGGAGCCGAAATATTTTAAATGTCATCTTAAAAAAGTCCAATGTTCATTTTTAGGAGGGTACATCGAGCACTTTTTTGGTGAGTCGCTCTAATATACATATGACAAAGAAAAAAGTCAAAAGCAAAAGTCAACTTTTTGACTTTTTCATCAGAAGAAAGTCGACTTCCAAAAAGTTTATTAGTCGACATCCTCTTCATTCTGCGTATATCTTTCAATCAGGTTGTCATCCACACTATTAATGTACTTATCAGTACATTTTTTTTTAGCAAAATAAATTAGTAAAACATAAGTAAAAAATTTGTTGCAAACTGTTAAGTGCTGAATAAGTAAAACTAAAATTTTAGCTAAAAAAAAAATTCCAAAAAAAATTTGTATACTTGATTTACAAGACGTTTTACTAACTTTTCTACAATACTTGTTTTTTCAGTGTAGAAGTAAAAGTATTTAACACAATAATATTAAAGAACCTCGACTAAAAGTTTATAAAATCTTTAAAGCAAAAAAAAAAAAAAGGGATATATAATTATTTTTACAGGATTTGACATAATCATTAACGTTTTTGTTTCCCTTTATAAGTTTTTTTTTAGTTAAAGATTTTAACAATTTCATTGTCAGTGAAATTGTTATAAAAATTAATTACGCTTTGGTAAATCAGACCCTTTTCTTAAAAAACAGCATTAAATTGCTGTCCAAATTGAAATTTATAAAAAAAAGCCTCAAAAAGAATGAAACCTTCATTAAAAGGGACGCGTAAAAAATATTTACATTGTAGTTATACACAGCGAAAGTAATAATAAATTTTAATCACAGAAAAGAAAAAAAAAAAACCCAAGAAAACTGTTGCATATGCTAATGTTTGGTGAAAGGTGAAAGAAAGAATAAATAAGTCTGAAAAGATACAGGTTATTTATGGGACAATAGGAACATTAAAGTTGATTTTTTTTTACAAAGTTTTTACCACAGCAAGAGAACAAATTTAGTATAATTTATTGCTTAAAACTGCTAAAAATTAGCTGAAATTTATGTTGCAGAAAAAAACTGCTAAAAATAGCACATTTTTTTTGGCAAAATATTAGTAAGATAAGAATTGAAAAAAAATAAATTTGTTGAATACTAAAATATTTGGTTTTATTCGTAAATTTTAGTAAATTAAAACAAATTAATTAACAAATTTTTGTGCGCCCCGGTAGGCTAGTTGGTAGGTGCTGGCCTTATCTGTGCGGGGGTTGTGGGTTCGATTCCCACCAGAGGCCACTGGTCTGTTTTCGCTACAACGCATCGAAGGCCATAGTAGCTAGTGCTCGGTTAGGGTTAATAGTATATAATTTGTAATTATATGATCTATTAATTAATAAAATAAAAATAAATAATTAACAAATTAGTCTGCTAAAATCAGGCAAGATCATTTTTAGCTAACTTTTAGTAGTAACAATTTTTTTATAATATGGGTCCCATGGTCCATGGTATTTTCAGTATTCGTCGTTAGATCCACATTTCGATTCTTTCCAGTCTTTTTACGTCACCCACTTTAATAGTCCACACCTCAGTTGCATATAGGAGTACTGACCATACATATGTTTTGACGAATCAAGTTTTGTTCAAAGTTAATGTCATGGCTGGTGAGAAACTTTCTTATATTTAAAAAATGCTTCTCTTGCCATATCAATACGGCATCTTATTTCTTTTGAACCGTCCCACTGGTCATTGATTGTAACCCCCAGATACTAGAAAGCTCTGTACTTTATCGACATAGGAGTTTGGTATTCTTAAGGTGGTTATGTTGTGGTTACTTTTTCTGCTTACAATCATATATTTCGTTTTCGAATATCTATCTTCAGACCATATGCTTCACTGTATGTAGGCAGTTTGTTAACTAGATCTTGAAGTCCAGACGTGCTTTCAGAAAGTAAGGTGGTGTCATCGGCATATCGAATATTATTGATGAACATGCCGTTCATATGTATTCCTTTCCGTACATTACATATGGATTCCTGAAAGATTCTTTCGGAGTATATATTAAATAATAATGAGGACAATATACAGACTTGTCTGACTCCTCTGGAAATTTCTATATTTTCTGTTAGAGACTCCTAATGCATCGGATTTCTTTGTCGTCTATACCAACAGATATAAGAATTACCATCAGTTTATTATGCTGCACCGTGTCGAAAGCTTTTTCGTAGTCAAAGAAGCATAGGAAAACATCCTTTTGCACATTTCTGCATTTCTGAACCAGTGTCTATATACAAAAAGTGCTTCGGGGGTGCCCATACCCTCTTTAAAACCAAACTGACATTCACCCATCCTCTTTTCGCATTTTTCATATATTCGAGAGTGAAATATTCTGAGAAATATTTTGAGGGCTTTGCGTGGCTTTTCTTGGGTATGGTTATAAATGTGGACTGCTTTATCAATGTCATTTCAGATAAACTAAAGAAAAACTTATAACATATTTATTAAAATAATCAATTAAATATATTAGCAAATTAATGGAAACATTTAATCATATTTATTAAATGTTTAATAACACATTGTCTGCTACTACTTTCCTACTTTTTTCAATTGGAACGATTTGTTAAACATTTCAATAGAAGCCAATTCAAAGTAATCCAATCGATTAAGTATTTGCTCAAAA